>JAMLFT010000346.1:0-45247 GCA_026544285.1 Pachyrhizus erosus
AAATAATTAAAATTAGTAAATATGAATTTAAATATTTAATTATTAATTTTTAATATTTTTTAGTTTAATAGTATATGTATTAAATAATTAAATTATTAATAAAAAATAGAAAATAGTTTTTACACTGCTTGTGTTATTGATTGAAATAACACTATTAATTTGAAGATTAATTAGATAATTAACTTTATTCTGGTATTAACTTTTTAAATATATTTATGTCATAGGTTTACATTCAAATATTATTTGTAGATATTAATAATCATGCATAAATTTTATCTCATGAAACTGTAATTATGTATGTTATTTTAAAAATTATAATAAGTTATTAATTTAAAAATAAAATAAAATTTATAATTTTAAATAAATTATTCAAGAAGATTAATTATTGTTAATATCAATTAATTTTAATGATATTAATAACATTTTTTAAATCAATTACCATACTTTATATACAAAAATATGTTTTTAAATAATATATATAAAAATTTCTTAAATACAATATAAATTTTATTTAACTTATTAATATAATTAATTAATAAGAAACTAAAAAATTGAGATTAAAGATAAAAAAAATAAAAAAAACAATGATTGATATAATTAAAATAAATAATCAGCATACTTTAATTATCATAAAAAATTAGTATATAATAAATATTTTATCATTTTATCAAAAAATAAGTCAAAATTTACAAAAGTGTCAAAAATAAAGAAATATGCCAATGCACTTTCGATCAAAGACACAATAAAGTATTTGATATTTTATTATGTACAAATATTTAAAATAGAAATTAAGGAGACACTTACAATTACATTATCAAATTATTCTTATGTTGTTATATTAATGAGTGGGTTTTTAAATCATTTAAAAAAATTAAACTAATTTTTAAATTATTATTTTTAATTATATTCCTAAATTAAATCGTGAATCATTAAAGGTATGTTTTAACGACTTGAAAGATAAAATATTATTTGTTTAGTTTAGAAAGAAAAAATATATTTATAATAAATTACTTAATTTACTATATTAGGTATCAATTTCTATTTTTTATTAATAATTAAATAGTTAACAAACTTTTTTAATCACCTACTAGAGAAATAGTAATATCAAATAACTAATAATAATGATAAATAATAATATTTCAATATTATTTTTTTTATATTTCAAGCCTTATTTCATTTTAAGTTAAATTATATATAAGAAAGTTGTGTGACAATAATTTTAGGTTAAATTACTATTTTGATATTTTTTAATTTAAAATATTGATTTGATTATTTTATTTTTAAAATGATATATTTATTCATTTAGTTTGTATTATATTTAATTTTAATATGTTTTTTATAATAAGTATTAAATTAATATGTATTTTTACTTTATAATATCAAATCAATGTAAAATAATAATAATATAATTTAAATTATGATATTTTACTATAATAAAATCATTATTATAATAAAAAATATATAATATAATAATATTCTGATTTATATGAAACTGATGCGCGCAATGAATGGATATTACAATAATATATTATTATGTAAAAGTATAATACTAAATAACAATACTAAAAAAACAAAATAATAATAATAATTTTATAATAATTAAAAAATTATAAAATAGATAATCATGATTACATAGAAATATAAAATATGAATATTTCATTAAATAAAGTAATAAACTAATATAATATATAAAAAGTTTATACTTAAATATACATATAAACATTATTGTATTGATATAAATGTCTGTTAAAAATTTTAAAACAAATTATCAATATTAACATAAATATAAATTATAAAAATATCAAAGTTATTTTAGAGCTAACTAATAATATTGATTAATTGTATCAATATTAATATGATAACACTAATAATATAATAATAATATAATACTCCTAAATTAAAGGTTTTGGTGTTAATTATTTCTCATTATTTGTTAATAAATTCATTAATATTAATTATAAATATTATGAGTCATTGAATCGTTAAATTAAATTAATGATACAAAATCATTTGTAGATATATAAATGAATCTATAAAATAATATTCTCTCAAACTTTATAATAATTTACAAAGAATACCAATAATATAGAACAAAGATATAATTGTATAAAAATACACAAAAAATTAAAGAAATTTAAAATGAAAAATTCTTAAAACAAACATAAATATTAATTATATGTCCTTTGTATTAAAAAAAAAAAACTCAATAGCAATAAGTAAAAGGTATAAGAGAATCTTTAATAAATCCACGATATAATCATCTCAAGCAATTTAAGAAATAATATTTCTAAAAAACAAAAAGATGAAAAATTCAAAAACTAAGTTGTTATTGCAAATAACATTTTGACTACTTTAAAATTTTATTTGTCGATTTAATTGTTGAAAATAAAGAATCATATCTATAATTTTTTTTTTCAAAAATTAACTCAATTCAATTGTGAATAAATACATAACTATAATTCAAATAATTAAAAATCAAAACTTTTGACAATAGTTTCTCACATTCTTATGTTCCTTGATTAATTTAAATATACATTTTTAACTGCTCACATTCATGCACCTAACATTCAAATAAGTGTGAATGTCAAATATTATTAGCGTCAATTGTTAAGGCGCATTAGATATTTTGAATTTAATATTTACATATAGGTTTAGATATAATTTTGATATTTTTATTTTGTTCAATTCACAAATTTAATTATCTATTTTAAAACAAATATATATATTTTTTAAAAAAAATATACTATTTTGATATAACTTTCAATTTTGTTTGTATTGTATTTCTTTTATTTTAGTTCAATTAAATTCTTGATTTGACATATTTATTTAAGATATTATCAAAATAATTAATTTAATTAAAATATATGAAATAAAAAGTAAATATAGATAAAATTAAACAAAGATTATAATTTTTTTTAAATAAAAAATTAAATATCTCTATCTTAAAATAACATAACAAAAATGATGGATTTAACAAAATAAATAAACTAAAATTGTATTTAAAATTTGTTGTTACTATTAAAAATAATTTTTGAAATGATATATATTAATTTTAAAAAATTATTTTATAAACTGATTTATTTTATTTTATGTTATGGCAACTTTATTTATTCTCATTTATACATAAGCATTATATATATATTTTAATCAATTCAAATTTTATCATTAAATCATAAATTAAACAGTTTAATATATGTCTATTTCAAGGAGTCTGGTGAAAGGAAGGGACTCAAGTATTTAAAAGAATGATAATTTTGGTACGTAAAATTAACATTAAAAGAGTATAATTGAAAATTAAAAAAAGAAGGGAATATAATTAGCAAACATTAGTGTGTAAATAGGAAGCGCGACTAGGATAGGAGGAAGAGGGAATAAGCTGGGCCCAAATGGGTGTGGGCATTGGCAGTAGCAGTTAACGTTTAATGAGGGGCCGATGAGAATGCGATGCGAGTTGTGAAATTGAATTCATAGCTCAGAAGCTTCAGATCACTAATACGACGACGAATTACGGAGCCGAGGGGTAATGTTGGTGTGTCGTTTCGTTTTTACTCACAAAGCAAACCACAAAACACGTTAAGAGTGGTTCAATTCTCAAATTTATGTTGTTTGCGCATCGCAGGAATTAATTTTATTTGATTAGGATTAGGATCCGATATGGGGTTTTCGGTAACCACGCTAATTTTCGCAGTGATTGGCATTGTCGCGTCCCTTTGTACCAGAATTTGTTTCAACAGAGGACCTTCTGCTAATCTGTATGTTTCTTCATTTCTTCGTGGGAGTGAAGTGATTAAATAGTAGTTGTTGCTAATCTTACACAGAATAAAATAGAAATTCATAATCTGACGTAGCTGATAGATCTGGAAAAAATCTGCACTGAACTAGTTATTATTATTGTTATGGAGAAAGGTTTGTGGATGACAAATTTCTAACGAAGAAACTATGATATATATTCTTTTTCTTAGAGGCTGTAAGAATGTCTGCTTTGCATAATTTAGATATACTCAACATCTTTGTGGATATGCTGCTTTATTTAATTAACAACTGATTGTGTTATGATTTTTCAGACAATGCCTTGATGAGTTTTACAATGTAATTTTTTTTATATTTGGTCAGTGCCGAAGCAGGTTTCTAAGGTGTTCTGAAGAAATAGAGGTTTAGGGTCTGTTTGAACCACTTTTATGTTTTTTATTTGTAAAACGGTTTTCAAAATCAATATTGTCCTACTCACAGGTTGATTTTTCATCCAAAATCTTTCAAATTTTGAAAGTAAAAAACAAAAACAGTTTAAAGATGTTTTCTGATTTTTGTTTTTGAAATCGTAAATGCTTCAGAGGACAACTCTGTGAGATGAAGAAGTTTCTGCCTCACTTCATATGCAGCAGAGGCCGTGGGTGATGATGGTGGGCCAGCTTGCCAGGGCAGAGGCGGCTGGCGGTGACGGTGGACAGTGGTAAGCTTTGTTGTGGTGGTTGGGTAGGGGGAGAGTGTGATTTCAAGCGGTGGACGGTTACAGTGAACTGGTGCTGCATCGAAGAAGTTTTTAATTTTTTTTTGTTTTTAAAAACTAAAAGCTCTTTTTAAAAAAGAATAATCAAAGAGGCCCTTAATTATTCTTGGATACTGACTTCCTTGAATTTTGTTGTCTCTCTTCTTTCTCTCGATGATATTGTTTCCTCTCTCACTTCTCTGTATCAGCTAATATCTTATTACTTGGTTGCAGATTTCACCTAACTTTGGTTCTCACTGCAACAATATGCTGCTGGATGATGTAAGTACAAGTTTGATTTGCAAGTTCTTTTTGTTTTCACGACGCTAGAATAGGAATTGGAGCACGTCCAATTTGTGTTCCTGATAATACCCAGGCAAGGTATTGATTAATTGGAAAAGGAATCATTAAAGACTAAGATTTTGTTTTTTCTCTCAAATGAATGACTTCTCAGGCTGAATGTATCCATAACAATCAATTCTGTTGAAGCTGTTTGTTTCCATACCTGTCTTTTTGCTCTTCGTGATCATGATACTGCCACATGAATTTGGAGTACTTTTTAGTTAATTTCTGTGTACTGTGTAACAGCACTAAACAAAAGCGATTGGAGAGGAATATATTAACTTCTCAAAATCAGGACATGTTTTGGCAATTATGCCAGGGCATACCTAGGCCTTTGGTGCTTTACTGTCGTTTATAAAGCAGGGCATTTTGATGGGAAGCTTTGGCTTGTACTTGATGTGTAAATTGATAATAAAATCGAATGAACACGTGTAGAGAGGATGGTGTCTTCCTCCTTGCATGGAAGGATTGCTGTTGAACAGTATGTCCATTTAAGGAGGAGGGAAAACGGCCTTTTGATGGAATGAACACATTCTTAGTTGAATTATAATTCTTTTCAGGGGGGAGGGGGTGGAAGGTATTTACACCATAATCTTCTATCTTTTTTTATCTATAATTTATGGTAATTTCCATAGATTGAAACATGCCTGCTTTGTGAGGTGATAAGCTTTGTTCACTAATTTTTTATTACATTTTCCTTTGGTTCAATAGTGATTCTAACCGGTGAATAGCTATGTCCTGTTTTGTTTTCCATTAAGCTTTCTTTCTTTTTGTGCTTAGTTTGGTTTTTCATTTGGTTTATCAGGTGGGCGATTGTATATCTAGCTCAGATGAAACCGCTCATAGTACCTATCCTGAGTGAGGGTGAATAACTTTGTATAAACAGATGCAACTCTTAAGAATGTGAATCACTGGTTGGACGCTCCAGAGTTGATTTCAGCTTGCATAGATCATTCAGTATCTTCTATGGGTGTATTCTTGTTGGATAATGACGTTTCAATTGGGTCTTACATTGCAGGCATTACCCATGTTTAAATTGTTGTATTCAACCATCGTTCACTCCAGAAGGCAGTATAGTGGTATTAAGTATGTATTTTGGTGAAATAAGTTGATACAGTAAAATTATGTATTGGTTTTACTAGTATATAAAATAAAATTGATGAGAGGATTTATTCACGCAATCATGATCCTATAGAAACGAAGGAAGCTCTGGTAATGGCCAATTAAAAGGAACGTGATGGATTATGAGACGACACAAAAATTTTTTTAGGTCCGGTTATATTGTTTACCACGAGAGCCGAGAGGCAGATGGTAAAGTGAAAAAGAAGCCTGTTAGTTTATTTGTTTTATTTTATATAGCAATATCTACTGGAAGATGATCAATTTAACAGTAGAACAAATACTAACTTATTTGTTCCCTGTGGAAGAAAACCAAAAACTGGTTGTTAGTTTATTTTTTTTTATTTTATATAGCAATATCTACTGGTGCTGATAGGAAACAGGGTGGAAGAGTTGGACGAGCTTAGAGTCAGTCTGCAAAGAATTGATATGTTGGATTTATACATGAATTTTTTTTAAGATAAATAAATCAAAATATTTACTGTATAAGATGAAGAGCTCCTTAAAACAAATATTTCCATTGGAATATTTTAAAATCCTCCTAAAACATTATCTAAGTAATTGTTCAGTTAAAAATAAATAAGCTGTTAAATGCTTCTGTTTCTAAACAAAATATTAAATTTATTTAATGATTTTTTAAAAGGAGAATGATTAAGAAAGGATGATAAGAAGAGATGGATATATCAATAGATATATCAGTGCTGTTTCAATTAACATTGAATTCAGTATACATAAACCAGCGAAATATAATTATAAATCATGAAAAAAAAACAACAGTAGGACGCAATGACCCATGCATGCCATGTTTGGCTTATTCATGGATCCCGAGGTAACGGAATTGAAAAACAACATTTTTTATAATCAGAATATTTATTGAATAACAAGTGCTGTTGAAGGAGGCACAAGTTATGGTCATCCAAACATTATATATTATATAAGATGTCAAATGATGAAAATATATTGATGATGGTAGGAGAGAAACAATATAGATGGCATCCAATAAACAAGGATTGTAAATATTTATGTATAGAAAGAAGGAAGATTAAAGATGATAGTAAACTTACTTCCTCATTTGGATCCATGCTAGCTGATGGCACCCTCAATGGTACTATGTGCATGCAGGTGCAGGGAATGTCAATTTTTTTTTTTTTTTCTTTTTTTTCTTTATGAACTTGCAGCAGTACTCTTTGGATGGTGCAATGGAATTAATTGTTGTGATTGTGGTTAACGGCAATGAAACCAACATTGCAAACACTAAGCTGCCTCTCATTCCCATCTTCACACTCACACACAATTACAAAGATAGGGGAGAAATTTCACTTGTTTTCTAAATGGCTAAAATACTCATACATAAAACAAAACGTACAAGAAGATGTACCGTGCTTCTCCATTCTCTGAGATATTGAAATTGGAAAAGTAAAATTGAGAATTACATAAAAATATTATAATGTTGCGACTAATAAAATTCTCCCATGACACACTGAACTACGTTGTCCAACTCCTTGATGGATCTCTCATCAGCGCCATGACGCATCAACGGTGGAAAGAAGAGCCACGCGGCGGTTACGATCACAAACGCCACCGTAATGGGCCCAGATACGGCCCAATTCAGTTTCCACTTATGGCCCAACCATTTCATCGCACCAAACTCCGCAACCACACACAGCCCATGAAGAACAAAGAAGCAAGTGACCTCCCACGTGGGAGTGACACGTGTGATATAGTAGAATATGAGCTCATGCATTAGGCCAGATACCAAGAAAGTTGCCATGACTCCCGACACGGAGGCCCACTGGGGGCCCAACACGGTCTTGGACAAGAATGATCTGAGGGGATTGTATACGGTGTGTCGTAGAGTATCTGTTACTATGAGGTTCCACCTTCTCCCCCAGAAATCACTCAATGAAGTTGAGAAATAAGGGTTATCAGAGGGCAACTGAAGCTCAATCCCAAATGCAGCATTGACCACAATGTTGCATAGTCCCAGAATAACATCAAGCAATAGATACATAAGGGTGCAATAGAGGGCTAAAATAATTGTAGGGTCAAGTTTTTGTTTGTAATGGTACTTAAGGTATATGAGTAGGAAAGCAAAAAGTAAGGCCTTGATTGGAAAAATAGTGAGATGCAATTTGGATTTTGATTTTGATTTTGATTTTAAGGGACTTTGTTGTCTAATTGGGAGGCATGAAAAGGAGAGGAAGTGAAGAAGGGAGTTAGAGTTTGGTGTGAGAGTGAGAAGAGGGCCCAAATCAAAAGTGAAGAGGAGGAGTTTGAAGTTGGTGAGCCAAGTGATGAAGAAGGCAGTAACACCTGTTGGGAGGACAGTGGAGAGTTGAAGAGGTAGGATGGTGAATAGGTACAACACTGGGGAAAGGGATACAAATCTCAACATGCCTTTGGCTACCCTTGATGATATGAAATAACAATAACATAGGCAGGCTACCACTGAAACCCATACCTTGATTAAGTTCTTCATTTCTCCTTCCATTTCCATACAATTTGGGCTTCCCATATTCATACTCTTCTTTTTGCCTTGATCCCCTTCTCGCCCGAATTCTTCTAATCTCACCTTCCAAAATGGAAAATGGAATCCAACAACTTAATCAATTATTCTTATTATTATTAAAAATAGTAAAAGTACAGATTTTTACTATTTTTAAATCTGCGTATTATCTTTTGTTAAAGTGATTGACGGTGCCCTTCCATTTCCTTCTAACTTCTTTATTAAATCATACTTTAGCATCGAATTTACCTTTTTTTTAAGTGTAATTTGACTAATAAAATTTACAAAATTAAATAATAACAATTTGTAACTTACACAAATTTTAATTTTATTATTCAGTCCTAGTTGTCATTATTTAATTTTTAATAATTAATATAAAATCGATAGACGATATTTTTTCTCTAAAAAACATGCTAAACCAGGCCCCTCAAATTAATATAAGGTTAAATAATCCAAATATACTAGTATAGTTTTTTGAAAAATATCGAATAATGTATTTTGAAAATAAGTACTAGAAATAAACTTGCGTGAACACAGCAAATTATTTATATTGCATTAACCTGAATATTTGAACTTGTTACTATGGCAAAGAAAAAGATGTTAACAATATACGTTTTGATGCTTGAAAACATTCTCCTTTTTCAAATTAAAATCTAATCCCAACTTTTTAACAAAAAGAAATAAAAATTGCAAGTTTGCTCACTAGAATTCCATGTAAAAGAATACCCTGCTTCGAAGTGAAGCCTCAAAACAGAAGGCGCCGTGTGAAATCTGCACTGCTTTTGCGAAAAATCTTATTCATCTTATCGCCGATGCGCGAGCTTTGCCACATTTTTGAGATTTGAATTTTTTTATTATTTTTTTTTATAGTGAAGTGCAGCACACGATGGAGAAACACACGGCTTGCATCTGCCACAAATTAGACTCAAATTGAGCACTGTCCATCAAACCAAAACAAGTCACACCTGATCACTTCCAACCTACCGTAACCTTAGATGTAACATTCATAATTAAACAAAAGTTTTGACTAGTTAAAAGCAAATTGTCGAAACTTAGTTTAGTGTCGGCTTATTTCAATGTAGAGTAAAATGATATGGATAATTAATTCTCGATATAAAACAAAAACACTTTTTATTGTACGTAATTGTAAAAAGTATACAACTTGACAAAATCCATCAAATATTCAATATTGCATACACTCCTAACCCACAAAAAAGCACAATCTCCATGCTGAGCCGTGGGTCACGTGTCCGAATACAGAAAAGAATCCGTCGTGGCCTCGAGGTTTCATGATCTCCATCCAAGCCTCGTTAATTAGCTTGATTTTTACATTTTTGGGCTGTCCTTTACCAACTGAATGGATTGAACTTCTGCACGCTGAAAATTGTTGCAGTTAGGCTTACTAAACTTCATAAGCCATGGTTTACTCTAATAAATTCTTCTTTCCTTGATCAGTTTATGTACAACAAGCAACATCATTGCGCAGAAATAAAGGGAAAAAAAAATATAACAGATGTAGTAACTACTCATCGAGCCAACCACACGAATGCTGGCTTGCATATACATAGTTAAGACCAGGAGCAAAACCTTGCAACCCCCCACCACCATATCTACGTCCAAGACTGCCACTTGTACTGAATGTACGAGGTTCAGAACCCAAAGAACTTCCCATGACATGGTTTAATTCACCTAGGAGAGGTTCACATCGTCCAATAGCTGGTGTATTCGTCTTACAAGATGACTCAGTCACTGATACTGCTTGCTCATTATTATTTCCTGAGTGGCCCCAGGAAGGATCATGACCAGATTGACCATCACCAACATCAACAGATTTGGGCTGAAGACCTTCTTCACCTGAGGATATTCCATTGATTGGATTGGGTTGAATATGGTAAGGTATTCCATCAGGCATTTCCTTTACAGCCTGCCTTTTGGCTGGTGAGACCAGACATACTTGTGTTCTATTATTTTCCTCGACATGTTTTCTCTTCCGCAGTAACTTGCCAGACTTACCCGTCCTATATTGCTGTCCCTCTCGACTCTCTTCGTTAACATTACCATAATGTAAGCTTCTTTTCTGACCTTCACTTGTAGATGCTTGATCTTCTTCATTATTAGTTGACTTTAAATTGTCAGCATAATTTCTATCCG
The DNA here is from genome assembly GCA_026544285.1 of Pachyrhizus erosus. Classification (NCBI taxonomy): domain Eukaryota; kingdom Viridiplantae; phylum Streptophyta; class Magnoliopsida; order Fabales; family Fabaceae; genus Pachyrhizus; species Pachyrhizus erosus. The sequence continues at coordinate 10,605 of JAMLFT010000346.1, forward strand.
TGGTATGATCAGCAGCCACCAATGTGTCAGTATTAAAGCCTTTTGTTGCTAATACTTCATGCTGGCTGCACACATGACCATGCTCTTGGGCTATGACCTTATGTTTAGTAGTCCAGTCAGGACGGCTCCAGAGGGAGAGTAGAGGCGGCCTTACATTCCTTTGGTCCATTTGTCTGTCGTTTACATCAACTGATCCAGGTAGATAAAATGACTGCGTAAAATGGGCCAGGAACAGGAAATACAGCCGTTAGGTTAACAACTGACTAACATTGTATCGATACGAGTGGGGATCCACTTAGTCCCGGTCAGGACTTGATACAGTTAGATTACACCACACCAATGAATCACTCTTTCAAGCATCGAATATTGTAAATTCAATTGGGATTGAATGTTTACATAAGGTAGATCAAGCCCATAAATTTCATATAATTTAAAATAGATAAGCACTACATTGAATTACTTCAACTTGTGATATACTTCACAATATAAATAAATATCAAGTATCATATTAGATACTTATAAATGCCTAATTGATCTTTAATTTAAAATGCATGATCATCACAGTATTGTGACATGATTCAATGATTAGATTGAATTAAGAGAATAACAAACTCTAACAGAACTTTAGATTTTGTTAATCACTTAATTGTTTGGTTAAATTTGCATTTTACAAAAAGTAATTCCCTGGTGTACGTGCATGCCAGTATTGAATAAAGAGATCCCCATCTTGTGAGTGCATGAAGATAGAAAGAGTGACTAACCGTGCCTGATAGAAAATTCTCATCCTCCCATATAAGATCGTATGGTGATTGTTTTTTATCAAGCCTGCCACAAGCAAAAAAACAACGGTGAAAAGGCAGAAAAATATATTATTTTCAATAACAGGAAAGGACAGTTCTAGGGTAGTGTCAGGAGGCTTGTATAGACTGGAAAAAGGGTCGTGCCTCTCTGTAGCTGGTGGTACTATAAGAATTAGGAGCTTTGGTTTAAACTCAAGAGCCTTATCTACAAACTTGTTAACCAATGCAGCTTTACGCCCAAAGGGTGGGTAGAGTCCCATGATCTGCTCCAGAATCAAAAAGAAAAAATTAACTATTGCATTGGTTTTGTGGATATCCATGCACATATCTCAACCATGCAATTGAAAAAATCTTACCAACTGTGATCCTGTTGGCAACTCGTTTGGTTGGACAGTCATCCAATCCCTCCTTTCAAAACTAAAATCATTCTATTATTGCCAAAAAAAACATAAATTAACAAGATAATCAAGAACAAAACCTTCAAATATAGTCTAATTTATCTTCATTTACTAAAATTAGGTGAAATTATAATAAATCATTATAATCAAAACATTGGTTTCTCCCAAGAACCATGTATATTTCATCTTAAACTATCCAATAAACACCAGAGTCTAGCTTCTACAAAGGCTTTTATTGTTATTTATTATTTTATTTATGTCCATAAACTATTCAAAATCATATAAAGGCCTTCGTACTTCAAATGAAACAGCATAACATCAAAATAATATCAATACACATTGATTTTGGCAAATAAAATATGGCTTTTGATGTATAATATCATTGATCTGCAAGTCTATAAAAGCAGCAACCAGATATCAGGTGATGAACAAAGTCTCAGCAATGTCATCAAATTGAAGCACTGAATTATCCCTGAAAAAATATACCAGACCTCTGACTACATGCCTACATAGGCTCTCTAGTTCCTAATAGCTACATTAGACATCAGTCCATACATCAAATGCATTGACATGGATGGGACTTTTTCCCCAATAAACCAATGGACACACTCTTTAAGGAAACAATCAGAAGCCACAGTGGCATGTCATTTTGCTGAATATATGTACTACATGAAATATAAGCAACAAAAAATCTATATATTTTGGTCTCAAATATAAGCAAATCTCTACTCATTTTACTATATTTAATGAGACCATATCCAAAATATCCTTTATTTAATTAAGATTTTATTTCTAATGACCCCATTTTATTCTTGATATTAGGTTCCAACGCAAGGTAGTTTAGTAAACAAACTTATTTTCTAAGTGGGATTAACAAAATTAATAATGTTAACTAATTTTCTTAATTAGTGTGTGTTTTTTTTTTGCTTATAATAAAGACTAGAGGAAGTATCTTACAAACCAAGACATATTCAAAGATGGCATCCTCTAATACAATGTGGCAGCAGCAAAAATAACAGATGTATGAACAGTAACTATAGATGTAACAAGAACACATACATGCAAGATTCAACATTTGAAAGCAAAAATCAGTCAATTTAGAATCAATCATTGCATGATACAATGTCAGAAAGCAAAAATTGAATTACAACAATTAGATTGATGAGAACTTCTAAAGTATACCTACCTTACTTGGAAATAAATCATAGTTTCTGTATGAGCATTTCTTCCCATTTTCCTCAAGCTTTTTCTTCATAAGGATGCTGAAATCATTAGCACCACAGCAGAAGTCCACAATCTGACCATCAGTAACTATGCCAATCAGGTATTTAACATGAAGAATCAGAAATAGATTAACAATGTAAAAAATGGTCAACCACCAGACAGAAAATTTCACAAGGAAAAATATTTTATTGAATAGACATGGCATAGAAAGAAAATTCAAGCAGACTGGAGAAACCTAACGTAAAAAATCAGTAGAAATGTAAAAACATGTTGTCAAAATTCAAAGATAAGAAAATCAGCTTGGAATTTACTAAAGATCTTTGCCAAACCAAACTAGTCAGATCATTAACAAATATAAGAGAGAAGTGTCAAAAGACAGCAGAATTCAGTTCCCTTGAATCATTGACTAGAAAATTTTGCAACAAATTTCACAAGAAACTAGAAACTAAGATTGGTAGAAAGCCAATTCTGTTATTATCTTCACTCAGCCTTAGATAATAAAAGGATCAACTAATGACAAAATTTACGCTAATGGGGATGGGAGTTTTGAAATAAGTGCATTAGTACAAGAGTGCCTACCATATCACCATTCTGAACATACCAATGAAGTTTATCAACAATCTGCAAATGTAAAAATCATTCTTTGAGCAATGCTTGATGGATGTAATTATGATTATTAATATGGATAGGTAGGTAACATGTAAACTAAATGTAATTGGTATGAAAACAATGAATATGTTGGCTAAGATGGAGGTTCACTTGAACATGATAAAAAATGTATGGTCATATCTAATCATGTTACTTTGGCACCCTTTGATTTTATAAGGAAACCAGCACATATAGTAATTAGTGGCCATTAGTGAAACCCAATACACCTACATACCAAGGGATAAAGTTATAAAGGCAATTCTGGCCACCTCCTTGACTGGTTAGGCTTTGGCATGAAGTATTTACTTAACAATCCCCCTCATAAGAACATTGCATTTGCTTAAATATATTGATTACATTTGTGCGACCATTAAACCCAACTCAGAACAACCTGACAGTATTGGGTCTAACTAAGGTAGTGTTTGGTCCAATTTTTGTAGGGTTCTCTTCTTAAAAGGAGAAGTTGGACCAAACACATTTTCTTAAAAGCTCTTAAAAAGTTAAATAGCTTAATATACATAAAAGAAAAGGGAAAAAATAGCTTTAAAAAAATGCTGGGAGAATAAGCTTTTAGAAAAAAAAAAAAAAAGCTGCATATGCCCACCTGTCTCCCTAACCTCCCTCTCTCTGATATACACAATTATCACCCAACAAGCAATGATTTTTCAGGATTTGATCTATCAACTCATTAAAAAGGTACAAATCAGGAAGAGGAGCCAATCTAACAGGAACCTTTGCCTTATCAGAATCCATAATTGACTTAGCCTCAACAATTAGATCAATCTTCTTGAACACAAATGCACGCAATTCGCAAGCATAATCCACAATTGCACTTGATACATGAAATCAACGTAGGGTCCAGCAACAAAGACGATGGTTCATCCCAATTATGCCCACCCTCAAATCAATAGAAGTTCAAACCATCATCACTGCCACCAAAAGGACCATCACCACCATCACTGTCTAGAAATCCCTCATTCTCGGCATTCCCCTGGTCATCACCCGACAACCTGCATTTGGTTCATTGTTTTCTCTGGAAAGTGTCCGGAATGGTACCCAGTACATACTGCCAAGCTTCCCTTTTGCTTTAAGCAAACAGCATAGGCTTACTATTTCTCCTATCCATGATATCTGCCTCACCTAGAAACCTATGGTGCATGCTCAAGGACAGTCCTAAATCAACAATATGCTTTAACAAGAAAGGAGAACATGAAAGCTAGACATCATATATCCTCAACCCAACAATACCCAAGGATGTAAAAAATGAAGGAATAACACATGAAAGAGTATCAAAGGTACAGAAATCCAATTATGTTTCTAAAAGAATATGAGATAAACTTGAGTAGAAATATAAGTAGGTACCCCTTCCAGCTTTTCCACATGTGTAAAACGGCGACCATATGACGTATAGCAGTTACCATATAGAATGGGTGCAAGATATATTTGCAGCTCATCCTACAGGAAATTCACTCAATGAAGTTGTGATTACTGATTACTAAATTGGAAAATCTACCAAACATCATCAATTTTGTATAATGACAGGATCATTGGTAATATATCAAATGCCGAAGCTAATACTCAAGTGGTTGCCTATCTTACCACATCATCAATTAGTTTTAAGCTTTAAATTAAGTTTTAATAACACAAACTCTCAAAGGAAAAAAAAAAAGAAAAAAAACAACTTAGCTGATTTCTCTTCATCTCCTCTGAATAATTACTGATCAAATCCACCACCATAATGGCAATGCAAAAAGAAAAATATATGAAACTTTCTTTCTCCGGTATCAAATAAAAAGACACCAACCCTTAATCAACAGTCTTAGGGTAATTAAAGGCCAAACATCAATGACCTTCTCCCATGCCTGATCAACTATATGGATCAAAACAACACCACATTCTATCAAAGAACAAATAATCAGAATCTCAAACATTGATGACACACACACAAGCAATACACATGCAGGTTCTCACTTTACATCAATACATTGATGATTATTATGCATGTAAACTAACCTGCTCTATTTTGGTTGCAACAATAATAATTATAAATCTAGGAAATAATTAAAAACCATAAAGCAGTAAGCACCTTCCACTTAAGTAACTGCTTCAGAACATCAGGGTCACAAACAGCTTCTATATCCTGAAAGCTGCACCCACTCTCTAACTTCCTCAAAGTTGTTTGAACAGCCTGTATATACACAAGATAAAATATATAATCTTACAAGAAACTCCTGAGTGAAACACTATAGCAATAAATATATAAAGTTATGTACATCAACTGAGTCTTCCAGCTTCTCCATTGTAATGGTCTGCTCCACAACATTTCTCAACGAGTGAGTATGAGTAGAAGCAAATGTATGCTTTTCTAAGACACTCTCCAACGTAATTGATGATCTAGCTTCTTTAAACAAAGCCAACAAACTACAAGGGAGGAAAATATTTTTAGTAATGAAGTTCTCAGCAATATCATAATGACAGCTTCAGCTTTCATGTTTCGTAAAGAAAGACATCAAAAGATAAAAGGATCAATAGCAAGATAATAATTCAGAAATCAGACAAATTTACCTCTTTTCTGAATCAGCATCCAATGGAGGCAATTCAACACTCAACGTTCCAATAGGCTTTAAAGACAAGGATTTGGTAATCACATTGTTGACCTGATAATCATGCTCGATTAGCTTCAAACCCTCTTTCTTGAGAGCATATAACTTCTCACTCACTGAGTCAGGCATTTCAAATTTCTTTGAGATTGACGTCTTATTTTCAGTCAAACACCTCCATGTTTCTTTTGATTTTGGCTTACTTGAGATATTTGAATCATTAATAATCTTATTAGACTTCTTGCTACCAACTTTGTCAGAAGACAGTTTTCCCGTCAATTTAGATCCCTTAGCAATGCTTTTGCCAGACAAATTATCTAAGTCAGCATTTTTCTTCTTCAATATAACCTTATCTTTACTTGCAGCTTTCTTCTGCTCAATAGTATTAATTTTTTGAACAGGAACTTTCATGTTGGGAAATTTTATATGATCTCTTATAGGAGTCCCAAGTTCACGATCAATCTCATGATTTCTGGTCCAATTAAAGGTAAATATAATCACATAGATGATTAACAAGTACAAATTGAAAAACATGGAATATCCATTTAAAACTTACAGGCAATATATCAGAATGCGGTTATTTGGTAAAAGACCTTCCCAAGCCCTTTGTATAACATTTTTGTTATCTTTGTTGTCAAAAGCAATTTCTCTGATAAAAGCAATTTGAGAATCAACCCTCTAGGCACTATCAATTAGACTTGTAAAATGAAGACAAGAAACACAGATGATAAGATAGAAATAACCTTGGCAAACATTTGCGATGATATGACTTTGGACAACGCCTACAAACTGCCAATTGCAACTCAGGATCCTCCTTATTTTCCAATTCTTTACAGACACAGCAATAATGAATGGGACAAATAAAAGGATCCCCATCAGCAATATTTCTCTCCAGTTCCTCTGCAACATCCTTAACAACCTGGGGAAGTAACTTAGCAACACAATGTGGATGATAAAAACGGTCACAGGTCGCAGAAGCACATTTAATAACCTGAAAGGAGAATTCCCAGAATGACTTTTACTTTCATGCATTACAAGGAAGCTCCAGAAAAGCCCCCTTGTTTCCAAAAATTATTAATGTTTCAATAAATCAATCAAAACCAATGCAAGATAAAACAGACATTAAGCAGGAGAACTAAGTGTTAAACTCAGTAATTTCAGTAGTTCACAGGAATGCATGGTAGGAGAACAAGGATAGATAAAATACTTGGCTTGTACAAGGTAAGTTTTGAAACACAATCAATTTTACAAGGTTTAAGACTTCAATGTTTTCATAAATTGTCAACATTGCGAGGAAATAACAAAACTATTGAGCAAAAATTTAGGCTATTTTCATTTAAGTTGCATCATACTTTTGGATATGGCTTAAATCATCACAATTCAACAGAATTGAACAATATACCGTTAAATCAAATACCACCTTAATATCCCCTCTGTTAATTACTGCACAATTTCTTATGAGTAATAGCATTACAGCATCCATCAAGAAGATAATTTTTGGGGGCTTGGTATTACAAAAAAAGGCTAGTGTTTGCTGAATAAATAAAGGAAAAGGTGAAAGATTCAAAAGGCATGTTTGGTATTCCACATAATTGATATTTGCATTTACAACAAGACACCACAAGCATTAACAAATTCGTTTATTTAAAGTGGGAGCAGAAACAAATATGCTAAAAGCATTGTTATCAGTATCAAGTGATTCACAAAACGTAACATTTGATTCAATTTGATTCAAGGAGATGGCGATGCAAATCATGCTGCAAATTGTTTTGGTGCTTGAATTGGATTTGGATGATGAGCTGCAAGAATCACAGATGAACTGGATTAATTGCTCACTGCACGCGAATCATGCAATTCTGCACAAGCAGGCTGCACCCCCAAACCAGGTCGGTTATGCGCAACCCAACTTCTGAAAACCCAAAAAAATGCTTTTCTTTAAACAGATTAGTTAAAAAGAGAAGGAATAGGCTGATGGTGTACACAGGTCTGTTGGGCACAGCCTTCAGCTATGTTTGCTTTTTCGTTTGGGATGCTCTAAACTCAATTTGGAGAGTAAACTTAGTTCTGTAACATGTTTGGTTACCTTTAAAAATATGTTTGTACATTAAAGTTATGCCTAGAAACTCAATTTTGTATAAATAAGACTTAGGTTGCTTTTGCAAACTTAAGTTTACAAACTTTAATCCAAACATACACTTTGCTTGTGGTCATGAGGTAACGGACACTGCCTTCACTTGCCTGCAGACGCAAGCAAGTAATGGATTGCCAGAACGACTTGTTATGCATGCAGGGACATCATTGACATGTGTGTCACCGTTGCATGTGCCTCCCTTAGGTATTTTCCTTTTCTTTGAATTTGAGACTGAATTATATCTTGAACAAGGTTAAATATATATATATAAATTATATTAGTTTTTATAAATTTATAGAATATATCATTTTAAAAATTTATCTAATTATCCTTAAAGTTTTTAGGTTAAACTATTCATTTAGTCCATATAGTTGTCTTCATTTTAAAATTGTAAGTTTTATTCCCTATACACTCATAAAGTTAAGTTTTGGTCCTTGGTGTTAACACCAACAAAGAATTTCTGATGGTATAAAACTGCTACAAACTTTCTAGCAGTAATCAACTGCTACAACAAAGTGTGTAGCAACTAAACATATAGTTTTCTCACATAGGGACTAAAACTTAAAATGAGGACAACTATAGGACAAGGTAAATAGTTTAACCAAATTTTTAACATATTTTTTTTTTTTGTATTCAAAGTATATTAAATATACAATTAAATGGGTCTGATATATTTTAATATTTCATTTAATTCAAAGTGTGTTTTGACTTTTGAAATGTTTCTTTATGTTAAAATGCTTTTAAATTTATGTTTTTTTACTTATGGTTCATGAATTTATGCTTTTATATGACTTTGTTAGTTGTATATGCTATGTTTTATTATTGATCATATATCTTACAAATCACAATACTGTTTGAATCGCAATTTGGAAAATAGGCCTCCCAATTCACAATTTGAAACTTGATTCTGCTACCATGGCTAAAAGCTTTCTCCTCAATATAAAGTTGCAAAACACAATAAATTTGTATTAAAAAGACTAACAAGGATAAGGTGGAGCATCATTTGACCATGGAAAAATATGGGTGAACTAAGCAACAAGTAAAGAGAAACTATTTTATTTGGCATAGCTATACCTCAGCACCCTTAACTTTATCAGAAGACCCCAACTTGCCACATGCAAAGCATTGGTGCTGATGGTATTCACAATTCTTACAATAAAAGCTCCAGATCTCCTGCAAATTTATGCCATAGCTCACAGTCAAACAAATTTCTACACAACTATTTGAAGTGGAAAAGGACAAGTAAAATATAAAAGGAAAATAACAAAACACCATCATACATCAACTTCCTTCTGGGTAAAACCAAGAGAAACACAACTATTTTCTCTACCAGCCTCCACAGTAGCATGAAATGACCTCATGCACACTCCATCACAACTGCATTTATCATTAAACAACTTTAGATTATGAAGAAAAACCCAAATACTATTCTATAATATGGAGGCAAATATAAAAATCATGTGACTTACTCTTAGAAATTTATCAGAATATATAATAACTCCAGATTATCTTACAATATGTTTAGAACATATTGTAGAATCAGTTAGTCATCTAATTGAGGAAGCAGTCTTAGGAGATGCCTCCTGATTTTGCTGGATATTTTTTTGTTTGTTAACCTTTTGTGATTAGGGTTATTGCACTTAATATCTTGGTTGACTTTGGCTTATACTAGTTTTACTATATTAGAAGTCAAGTACTTGATTACTGGTATAAATAGAACCGTGTTAGTATTTTGTATCACATTTTACACACTGTCAAAACAATATTATAATGTACTGTTATGCATAACCTCTTCCAACAATTCTTGACAAAATTATATGCAGTCAGACAGATACACAGGAAGAGACAGATCATTAAAATAAATTAACTCATATGAAAAAACACCATACCACATAACATTACCACCATTGTCACAAAGTGCACAAACATCCAAATCATCCCCTTCTTCTGACTCTTCACTAGATTCATCTATCATATCACTGTCAATTCCAACAACTGTAAGTCCAGGTTGAGTCAAATCATTTACTTCCTGAAATCAAGTACAAAAAATTCTTTAAAATATTATAAAATTAAAAAATAAATATGACTAAAATAAAATGCATCAGAGAAAATAATCTTCAAGGATGGAAAAATAAATAATATAAAACAGACCTTATCAAGAAGTTTTTGACTCTTCAGTTTCTCCAAAACCATGAGCAAAAGCTGTTGAAGTCATCATGCAATTGTCATTAAATTGAAGCACACATGTTGGGAACAATAATCAAGCCATATCCCACAAACAAGGAGAAAATTAAAAGAAACAGAGAGTTCAATTGATTTCATTACAGCATGCAAACTCTTAAGGGTAAAACAGTATCTGAGATAAAAACACCTTATCTAGCTCAGTGCTATACACAATGCACTTTCATGAACTATTATTAAACTAGAAATCTCATAGATACATCATCCAATACAAAGAACAAGGAAGGATCATATAGACTCCTTAAAATGAAATTTAAAGGAATCAATCTGATACAACTTAATATATTGTTATGCATTCTTTATTCTCTGCTACCAACAATGCAAGTCAAAGTAGTCTTAAAAGATAGTGCCATTCATGAATTCCATCAATTAACATCTTCCTCCTAATGTAAAGTCTTGACAGATACACTCCATTAAAAACCTGCTTAAAAATGTAATGTCATTTATCTATGAAACTAAATAATTTACTTGAACATATCAAAGTATACAGTAAAACAGACTCATGTGATATGTAACTTGAAACCAAGAAAAATGATAACTAGGGTATACAGTCAAACTAAAATGATATTTTGAAGCATTAATTTCCAAAAGGGTGCCGAGGAAGGAGAAGAAAATACCAGTTTTCTGGTTTTGGTGTTAAACACTGCAATGTCTACTAGGGCACATTTGGGGACAGCTGCCCCACAAGACTTTTAATATTTCTTAATATATATATATGTATATACACACACATGTATAATTACAAATTGTCCTCATAATTTGAAATGCAAGAAAAAAATCAATTCATAATATCAGTTTTGCCCCCAACAAATTTTTATACAGGTTTAATTACTCATGTGATCTCTATACCATTCTGAACTTTGTTGTTTTGACCCTATACTTCAAAATTGTAAGTTATAGTTCCTGCACAAGTAAATTTATTGTCTTTTGGCCCCTATCATCAATTGTCTTCTAACTCTGTTAACTTCGGCTACTATAACACTGCTACAAAATTTTTGTGATGGTGTTGTAGACTTATTGGGATAAAACCGCTACAAATTTTTCTATTGTAGAAGAAGTTTTGTAGTGATCTTAACATTAACACCATGGCAGGGACCAAAACGCATTAAATTTACTCGTCCAGAGACCAAGGGTCAAAACAGTAAAGGTCTTACAGGTATAGGGACTAAACGAGTACTTAAACCTTGTATATATAAGCAATGTAAAATTTTTGGATTCATCACTCTGTCTATGAAGAGGGAAATACAAACCTTGGATTTAGCTATGACTGCGTCCCTTTTGGTAGCCTCACCAATCAATCGCACATGGTCCAATAAATCCTTTTGTGAAGGCTTAAGCCCATAAGAGCTATAAATACAGAAAAAAATCACAAAATGCTGTTTCACATAAATCACTATCAGGTAATGAAAGTTTAGAAGATAAAGAAATACCTCAACTCCTTATCCTTACTCAAGTCTTGCCAGACAGATACCGCAGACATTTGACGTTTTTTCTTCACACGATGGAGGAAGTGAAGGGTGATCATAACGGTCCTTATTTTATCCTGGAACCTCTCCCTGGGCTTCTTAATATTGATCCACCATCCATCCTTTGAAAGCAAGGATATCTCGGGTCTCACATTGGAAAGATCAAATCTCCATGCCGTGACTTGCACGCAAATCTCCCGCGGCCCATTACTGGCGTACCCATGTAGGAACACCTTCTCTTTGTTGGCTTCAGAGTTTTCAGAATCACTCCATTGAATTGGCAACAGAGCAAAAGACACAAGATTGTCCTCATCGTCTACAAGGTGGTAATTTGACACAGAGAATGACTGAACATCAGCGGCTTCATCATCCTCAGATGATGACCTACCCCTCTTCATCTCAGAGCCTTCTTCTCTACAAACCTAACCACCACCACTACCGAAAAAAATAAAAATAAAGAATCAAATCAATGAGTAAGTAATTATTAACGCGGATGTATATAACGAACAATCATAACCGTTTAGGGTTTGAACATTAAACCCTTCGCTTCCCACATATCAAACACCGTGGCCGTGAACGATTGTAACCAATAGCAACATGCAATGGTAGCAGAAATCAACAGATGGAAGGAAACATGAAGGAGATAAAGGTCGAGAAACATGTAAAACCCTAAATCCTAAAGTTGAAAACAGAAAAGAAAAATAAAAATAAGAAGAGCGAGAATGTAGGAGCAGTGAACAACCTTGTAACGCTAGATAGGGAAAGAAGTGAAAGCAAAAGCACAAGTGAGGAGTGAGAATCTTCAACGGTGTTTGTTATGGGGAGTTAGTTTGATTTAAACCCTTGCGGAAGATTTTGGCGCTGCGATTTTCACATAGACTACCACGTCACTATTCTCTTCCTCAATAAGACACGCCACCTTTGTTGTGTGTGTGTTTTTTTCAACATCATCACATCTTCAAACAGTAGTTTAGGGATATAATAGAGTTAATAGTTGGGAGACAAATAAATGGATAATTATTTTATCTTATTAAAATTACTGGTATCATTAGTTTAACTTATTATTTATTTTATTTTAACAGTCTTGTGTATTTTTATTTGGAAGAAAATGAATTAGGAAATAAATAAGATAAAAATGTAGGTTCCATCAAACATTTGTTTAATTAAAAAAACACATCAAATTCGATAACTACATTGCAATGAGTCCAAAACCTCTAACCCCAACCAACGAACAAAAAATGTGTGGATTGTTAAAAAAAAAAAAATAGACATTGATATCATATGTAACGTCTTGAATAAATAGAAAATCAAATTTAATAAAATAATTATGATAATATTAATTAAAATGAGGAAAATAACATGTAATGAAAGTAAATAATAAGAAATTAATATTTTGATGGTAAATATAATTATTTTTAAAATGATTTTGGTATTATGTGTGGGTTAGAGCTTAAATTAAAATATTTTAGAAAATTATTTGTTGTTATTCAAATTATTAAAATAATAAAGATTTATTAATTAATTGTTAAGAAATAAATAAGGATCAAGAAAAATAATACCTATAGATAATCAGTAGTGTATAAAATTTATACAAAATAATAAAAATTTAGATGAAAGTATAAAGAAAACAATAAAATTATTTATATATTTTTATATGTAAATATATATGTATATAGATATACATATTAAAATCAAGAAAAAATGAATTTATAAAAATATATTGGTAATAGAAAAGATAGAAGAATAAAAGTAAAAAAAGATAAATGATTTTTTTTTAGATTTTTAGAATAATTAAAATCTATAAAATATTAAATATATAATAAATAAATAAAAAGATATGACAATGAAAAGTTAGAAAAACTAAGAAAAATAGGGTTGGGATTCGAACCCATACCCTAAAGGAGAGAAGGAGCGTGCTCACCAATTGGGCAGGGAGCCCACTGGCGTTAAAAGCGAGCGCTTATATTATATAAACCATATTAGTTAAAAAGGGAAATAAAAACAAAAAAAAAATCAAAATGCACCTAGTGAGTTAACTACAGTAGGTACCTGAGGAATGTCCATAAGCTTTCAGCGAGTCTTTTGGAGTAGTACAAGGTGTTAAGTTGTGATAGTTTTGAGGTTAAAGGGATTCACATAACTGGTTTGGCGTCCCCGATAAAGTGAAACATTATCATGATTTGGTTAAAAATATCTTGATTTAATGTACTAAACAAGGTATGTACTTTCAATCGTCACCCGAAAAATAGACCTTAGATTAAATAACACATTTCGTGTAAGTCATCTCGGAGAGGGGAGTTTTAGAGGCATTGAGGAACCCTAAAATATAATTAGTATAACTTATTGGTAGGTGCGACACGATGAGGAAAGTGTACGCAATAATTGATATTTTATTGTCATATTATTATATGTTTGTGTGTGTTTGAAGATTGATGACTCACTCTTACAACTCCCATTCTTTTTAGATGAAGATGTCAGACACGAGTTTGTCGACCTTCAAGCATTATAAGCGGCTCCTAGTAGAGTTGTGAGAATGGGTCCTAGTGGTCAAAGATAATTGTTCAGCCAGGAAAAAGACAGCAGACATTCACCCGACGTTTTTGTTTTTGAAAGCTTGAAGATTTTTGTAGACTTTGGTGATGAACTACATATTATTTTGTATGATTTTAAATTATAGTTGTAATGAATGTAAACACTATTTTTAGTAAAGAAGTGATGATTTTTGTGACTCAAATAACTTACATAATTTGTATAAGTAATATTTATATATATAGATTTACGTGCTAAATAGATTAGTTTATTTAGATTCTCGTAATGGAACAAAAGATAGTATCATTGTTGTCTGTACATCATTATTGTCTATTTAAATTACTTTATTCAAAAACTCATTTTAGAAAGAATGACAAAAATTATTTTATATTTGAATTTAAGTATGATTAACATGATTTATTTAACAAAAGGATGTTTTTGTGAATTTCAAAAATTTCCAAGTATTATTTCTAGATTAATAAAAATGGACGTTACATCATACACGTTCACATGCTTATAATGTTCTAGCCTTGACATGCACATCTCATTCATGTAATCCATGATGATGAACTTATGGTATGAAATCTAGATCAAGATGGAAGTTAGAGACAATGACAAACTCAACACCTTCCTTACCCAGTACAACATCCCCAAGGACATTGACATCTCACCAAAGTACAACTCCAATGCCATTGTTGTCTATTGCAATCACATCAAAGCCATTCCCAACTTTTGCCCCTAACAAGATCCCCCAATTGTTAAGGAAAATGTTCAATCCTCCAACACCAAGGGGAAGCCATTACTCACACTAGCAACCACAATGGTAAGAGGGATAATAGGGACATCGATGAGGGTTCAAATTGACAAGGGGTGGTTTGGATCTCTAGTGAGATTCATTGACCAACAATGTAAAGGGTTTAAATAGTTACAAGAGTGTGACAATGATAGCGAAGAAATGAGAGGAAGTTACGATGGAAGAAGGTGATGTTTTAACTGGAGAGTTTATGCTAAAATTGTACACCTTAGATGAATTTAAGAATTAATTATGGTGCATAGTGGATCACTTATGGTGGTGGTTCACTATAGAATCTATTTATAAAATATATTGCCTTAGATTTTTATTATAAAATACAATTAATTAATTAATTAAAATTGAAAAATTTTAGTTAATTTAATTGAAAATATTAAATTTATCTTAAATTATTATTTTTTTCTAAAACTATCTCTTGAATAAAATTAACAAACATTATGATACATATTTCTCCCACAATTATATCATTCAAGAACTGATTTTGATGAAAGGTATTTTTGTAAAAAAATAATGAATGTAGAAAGTAAATTAGATTGGACTTTATAAAAAATATCATACTACATTTTTAATTTGAACCTTATAATAAAGACTAGAGATAATATACAAAATGTAATATAATGCAAGATTTATATATAATATATATACAAAATAATAAAATATAATGCATATTCGAATTTTTTTTATTTTATTGTTTATTAATTTTTTTTGTAGTTTTCTTGTTAATTTATTTTTTATTTTTATCATTTGTGAAAATGAGTTAGAATCTTAAACCCATTTAATTCAAATGTTTTATCTATTTCATCCTTTTTTTCTTAATGGTGGAATGAGACAAATTAATGTATGTTATTAAAAAATTATCTTGAAACTTTAAGACTTTAGTTATTTTTTTTGTCCACAAATAAAAACTTTTTGCTAGCTTGTATGAGCCATCAACTAAAATTTAGGATTTGTTTAGTGGTCAAAATATGATAAGATAATCATTTTATCTTATTGCTATCAATTATTTGATACATCAATAAGATATGATTTATTTATCCTAACAAATATCTTATCATGTCGTTACAATATGTTCCTTATTTTGAGGAAAAATCATGTTAAAATGTAACACGATAAAATAATTATTCTTGTTCACTTATTTTTACTTTTACCACTACTACTTTTGTTATCAACCTTATCATTATCGTTATCATTATTATTATTATAACAACCACCACTACTATCATTATCATTATCACTCTTACCATAACCATAGTCATTGTCACAACTTTTTTCACTTTCCATTATCATCCGATCATTGTTGTTGTTTTCACTATCATTATCACCATAATTGATATTATCATTCATATCATTGTATTATCATTATTGTCATTACAATCGATATAACTATCATCATTATTATCATCACTATGATTAACTTTATTATCATTATTATTGTTACTACTACCACTATGTTAGTATCAAATATAAGATAAAATAACACTAATATTATTTGATGTACACCAAAACTTGGATAAGATTAAAACTTATATTGCTTTTATTGCTCTAATATCTATCCTATTTTATTTTATTCTAACCACTAGTATCTATCCTATTTTATTGAATTATAACCACCAAACTGGACTGAAAATATTTTTATCAAAATTCAAACACAATAAAAACTATAAAATATTATTAATATAATAATTATTAATTAGTAAATCTTAAAAGAAAAAAAAAAGGATTAACAGGTATTCTTGACAGATTAAATGGGATAAGTCAAAACATATTGGTAGATTAAAACCCTAACCTGTACAGCATAAAAGAAAAGATCAAACTAAGTAACCCAACAAATCCAACTCGTTTAACCAATCTATCAACAGAGAAATGATGTCAAGGCTTCAAGACATTCACACGGCATTTCATCTTTTTGCAATGCTTTTATCAGCTTAAACCTTACAATTCCGTGTAATAATGAATAAGAGCTAATTAGAAATTTTCTGTTTATCTAGCACGGTAAATGGTCATCATTGTAGGTTGCCATTATAACGCAACGAATGACAAAATACAAATACAGCAGTGTGAGTTGTTCTCATTCATTTCTTTCTTCCCCCCCATAAGCTTTATTCATTCTGATCCCTTTGAATAAGCATTCCTCTCCAAAGAACAAGATATTTTTGTACAAACTATTCACATCTACCATTCTATAGGTATGTTTATATCCTAAATTTTTTGAAAGTTGAGACCGTGGTGGTGTTTCTTAAACTTTGCAATGTTATTATAATCTCCCTCTGACAAAAACATTTTAACAATCATCTCATGCCAACTAGATGATGACTCATAACAGCTCATCTCCCGCAGAAACGCCATCAGACTCGGGTTGTGAAGAAGAGGCTGTGGTGTCAGAGGTGGCATCGTCAACACTCAAGTTGGAGAATTCGCCACCAATGGAGGAACTTTCATCTTCACCACAGACTGAAGGAGCCGGGGATGCTTCAGGTGTGGTGGTAGCTGCAGTGTCAGCAGGTGAAGGAAATGAATCTGTGTCTTCAGTCTGTTGTTGCAGGCTCCAATACATAATGCTGGCTGTAAGACTGAGAATCATCTTCTGATTAACCTGCCATGAGATCAACCAAGAATCAAGCACGTCATAAACAAAGTCAATCCAGAATGTGTCAGCTTAATTTTTTGGTATCATTGCCATATTACATGATGGCGCTGTTTGCATGAAGTTTTCTATAAACACTATAAGAGAAAAAAATAAGAAAGTAAAATAATTAATTTTCTTTTTTTATAGAAGTTATAGTGTATAATTTGATTTTAACTAAAAGAAATTTAATTTATTTTACGTTGTTTGTTTCTCTTATAAGTACTTACGTAAAAGCTTATTTAAAAAATGTAGAGTTTTGTAGCAAATATGAATAAAACTCTCAGGTAGCAACTATACCTCCATGATATCCTCAGGTAATAAAAAGATGGAACAACCAAGCTTACGTGCAACGCTGATTATATAGGTGGCATTCAACCTTTTCTCATCATCTACAATAACAACAAATTAAGCCAATTCAGAGAGGATGAGAAAACTAGCAAGTTATTACATGTTATACGAAGGTCCTGTTTAATATCCCTATAAAATTAGTCAAACTCAAAATGACAAGATTCCATACCACTTTCACCCTTGGTGACAAGATTCCAATTGACAACTCTAGGCTCGACAGCACTCAGAAGCTCAAGGAAAAAGAGTCCACTTGACAAGCTCTTATCCTGTGCACAAAATTAGATACAAAAATATGTCATTAATAAATCATCGTTTTATAGTTTACTGTTGTTGGGGGGAATGTTAACAGTAAATAAAACATAGAATTTGTTTTGGAGAAAACCTTGAAGCTCTCTATGTGAGAAGTTCTGCCAGTGCTCTTCACTTTTCTGTTTGCCCATTTCAGGATATCAGCATCACTGATCTCCTTTCCTTGGGAATGAGTTCTCAAATTTTTCAACAGTTGAAGCATTGTGAATCGCATCAGCTGCCACAGTAAAGCTGAAAAGTAGAACAAAATATTTCAGATCAAATTGAAAGCTAAAAGAAATAGGTGAGAAAGGGGACATAAAAAACTTGGAACAAAAAAAAGCAAATTATGTCCATAACATTTGTGTGGAAGTTTTAGTGAGATGAAGAGATTACCAAGGATGAGCTTCTTATTTCCTTGCACAATGTCATTACCAGCTACATTGACTAGAGAGAATCTCAGTTGTTTACCAATTTTTATGACCTGATTGCAGTTCTCTACTTTTCTGAATGGCATTCTAATTGGAGGTTTTGTTGCCTGTTTCCAGTTAACTGATCCTGGAAATATCCTGTCTAACACTTCTAAAAGTATCCATCTACATGCATGAACCAAAAGGAATCAAACACATAAGACCTTAGTGAATTAATAAATTAAATTTCGATATGACACTCATTTTCTTTTCCCAACATGGGATAGCAGGAAAATTAAAATAAGCATAAAGACAAAGAAAAGATATAAATTTACTTAAGAAATAAAAAAACAGAGCAATTGAAGGCAAACACATCATACTAACTTCCTTTTTCCCAACAAGAGATAGCAGGAAAATTATCCAAAAACTGAAAATAGACACAAAGATATATATATATATATATATTAAAAAAGTAATTGAGGGCCTCTATGAATCAGTGGATGAATATGTGCCAGGTGGATCATTTGGTTATTGTGTTTTGAGATCCAGAAAATTTACAGTTATACACATATATAAGGCTTTAGATTTTGCCAAAATAATAAATGCTGTTTAAGTAAGGGAACACATACCCATTTCTGACATCCTCAAATAGATTATTCACATATGTAGAAATTCCAAGACTGTTGATCCACAGTCGGAAGCATCTCTCTTCTCTAGATGTTTGCACATCATCCGTCATCATCTCAGCATACGACATCTTTTTAGTGTCGGTAGATAGACCACTTCTGCATTTATGTAGGCCCTAATTAAATAACTATAGCACTTAAAAGGGAAAAGCAGATCCAGAAATTAACATATGTAATGCTGCTAAACCTTGAAGAGTAAGAACACAATTATGGATTGACTAGGTCAATCATGTACTAGCTTATGATTTGATCTCCAAATAAAAAGAATATTTGATCCTTCATCTCAAGAGGAAACTCAATATTGTTTGTTTTTGTGCCTTTGTGTTTACAAGCACATACCATAAGTACTTCAAGATAACCAATCAACCAAAATACTTTACATCAACATGGAATGTTCTAATACAATACAATGCCCACCGCTTACCCTACCTACTACCACTCAAATGCATCAGGTGATGATTATAATAACAATATCCAAACCAAGGAATCTTCCACTCAAGAAAAGTGCACATATATGGACATTTGTTTAAATGGTCAAATAGTCTGCATAAATTAACTATGCAATTCATTTCATACCTGTGATGAAACAATTGTGCAACAAATGCAAGATTCAAATTTGAAGTACCCTCCATAACATCCCTTGGGGTCAAGTATCTTTTGCATCCCATTCTCTCTGCATGATCAAGAACCAGATTTGCCCTTTCATTGGCATCCTTGGTATCCAAGGTAGCCGGGCTGCAATGTTCAGGGGCAAGGACATTAAGCAGATAAGCATAAGCCTCTCCATCCTGTAAATAAATGGGTGTGAACATATTAGGATAACAGATTGATAATAGCTCGATTCAAATTGTAGAGGCAAAACTCTCATGAGTTATGACACTATTGGCTTAGAAGTTGGGAGTTGAATAAATCACAACTCTGCAAGAACGAACATAAAAATTGGAATTGGATTTTTTTATTATTTTTTTGAGTGAACATCCTCTTGAAATATATTAAGCAATATGACATGGTCAAGGTTACGTTTCCACTCTAGGTCATGCATTACATTCTTAGATATTCCCATTCCATGAAGTGGAATAAACAAGAGATTGTTATTCAAGTATATATGTACTAGAAGTAACTGGATGTCAAAGTGTAGTGTGTATACGTGTGTATGTGTATATATAGATATGCACCTATGTATATGTATGGACATGTATAGATTTATGGTCCAGTTGCCCATTTACCCATCTTAAGAATAATGTATATGTGACAGTTACCTTTTACGAATACATGAACAATATTTTAAAAACATGTGTATTATACAAGACACAAACAACCATTATATGTTGTGATCAGAGAAGCCTTAGCAGGTTCAGCTCACAGTTAATAAGTAAAGGGTTTTTGCTAACTAGTACCCTGAGAGCATTGGTTAAAGAATTAAAAGAAAAAGTTTTTATTGAAAATCATATGGAAGCGCATTTAAAAATTATAGGGGAGTGCATTTTCAGGCATCCAACAAAATGTTTTCCTCTTTTACTTCCTTAATCAATACCCAGGCACTAGTTAGCATTTGCCACAAGTAAAAAAATCAAAATTTACCATGCAGATTTTTTGGGGGAAGGATAACACTAGTTATTAATATTTTCAAGACCATATTTTAAGATCCATACTTTGAATAGTACGAGATTATTAAGGACAAGTAGGACATGGAGGCACCCAGATTCCAACATGGAATTGAATTTTTTGTAAAAGCCCTCTAACAATTTCATCAAAATTACACTAAAAGTATCCAGATTGTTTTGAATATAGGGAGCAATTAATACTCATTTATGCAATGTTTGTTTCCCTTTCAATTTTAGAAAATATGTTATTTAAGGACAAAGTTACCGGATTTTACATTAGAGGGAATTACACTAACCACCCCTAAGATTATGTGAAATTATACAAACTCCCCTTGCTTTTCCTGCCTTTACATTAACTCCCGTTAATTTTGAAAATCATTACACTAACACCTTTTATACATTATACTAACCCTTCTTAATTGTTGAAAAACTTTACAGTGTACCCCTATAAGGGAGGTAGCTGTAATGTTAAAGAAGCAGGAAAAGTTTGGTAATTTTACAAAATATCATGAGTGATTAATGTAATTTACTATTTACATTATGTATCTTTTGTGTAAGTTTACAATGAAAGTCCAATTGTTTAACATGCTTCAAAGTCTATTTAATTTAAGAATTAGAATATTCAAAAGTAGATTCTATAGAAGAGAGTGACCCAGTGCACAAGACTCCCACCTAGTGGGGTTCAGGGAGGGTGGATATTTGTAATCTTAACCCTGCAAGCAGAGAGACTATTTCCAAGATTTGAACTTGCGACCTTTAGGTCGCAAACTAGCTATATTAACATTGCGACAAGGCTTGCTATCTCAAAAGAAAAATTCATATTATTTAAAATTCTATATATCATTGACTCTGTTAATAGTAATATGCTCTAAACCTTTCCTTTACATAAAGACACAAGGTAAGAAACATAGAATAAATGCAATTTCAAATTCTTCAAAATGTAGGTTTTATGATAGAGTAGATATAAAAATGATACATGATTACTTACAAGAGTAAAATGATAAGAATATATAGACATTGTACAAATTTATACTTATCAATACTCAAACAATTAAAAACAAAATCCTTGAATTGCATTTATCTAGTTGTACTGTTAAAAGAATAAAAAATTATTACAAACAAAATTAACAAATCACAAAATTAGTTGAACCTTAAGCATAAAATGCTATTAAAGATGTGCTCATATACCTTAACATCAGAAGAAAAATTTCTGACAGCCTTCTCATAACCTGCTCTCTGGAGATGAAAATTCATCCATTTTAGTAGAACCTTTTCAGGAGACAAATTAAGAAGCTCTTCGATCTCCTGAGACAACAACAAAATGCAAAATTCATCAGTTATCCTAAAACACAATGTGCAAAACATTAAAATTTGATTTAATTGCAATAAAAATAAAAGTTAAAGTAAAAAAAAAAAAAAAAAATCTCGTTACTTCATTGTCATCAACCAATTCCACAAGCTGTGGTGTCTTCTTAAGGTTGAGGTCAGCCAACAGCTGAATCTGAAATTACCAAGAGATTGAGAGGAAAAGAGAACAATGACTAAGTAATCATTTCTTAAGTCAAAAGATCTATTAGGCCTAGCAAATTCAAGTAACTAAACTAAAAATAAATGAATGATAGATGCAGTTCAAGTATTATTATTTACCTTTATGATTTGGGAAATCAACCCTAGAACAAGATGAGGCTGCAAGATAAACAACCCAACAATAATGTGACAAAGACTAAAAATTAAGAACCAAGTAAATGTCGATAGAGGAATTTGGGGAGTGCAGATTGCTAAAACTCACTCTTCCTTCAACTAAGTCCTGTGTGCCAATGTTAACCACCGTGCAGCCAATAGCCTTGGCAGAGTTTAGGCATAGAGTATGGTTCTCGTTTACCTCCCAAAGAGTAGGATTCCGTTTGCAATTGATGGCTCGCTCATCTATTGTCCCAGGCACAGCAACATTGATAAGTTTACTGCATTAAACACAACATATATCAAAGCCAGTATATATTGAAGGCTCGTACACACATAAGTAAAATGCAACAATCAGCAGACCCTGCTTATATACCACAGAAGAACGCCATCTTTTGCAAGATCAAATATATCATTTGTAGCTGGGTTCAATGGAAGATATTGCTTCAAAAATGGATCATCACCAAGGTAGCTGTTTATGTGGGCAACATAGCAGGCTTTTTCGGATTCACCAATTGTGTGAAGAAGGGTGGTCACGGTTTCCTTGAGGAATGATGAGGAGTGCCTCCTGCCACCTTGTTTTGCTGTAGCTTGGCTTTGCAAATTCAAATATGCCTGCATGAAAAATACAATAAATTGAAAGGTTACATACATTAAATAACATGAATTATATTTAATGTTATATGGCACATAAACTGTTTCATTAATACAAGTAATTTACCTCTAACATCCCAATATCATAATTTCACAACATGTAGAAAGCTACCTAATCTAATAACATTGAAAAAGAAAGAGTCAAATACACCAAATTACTAACCTTTAAGAAGGCTTCAAAATCAATGTCATTGGTAAAATCAGTGCCTGATTCACTTAAGATCCCCCTAATCTCATCCTCACCGTACATGTCTCTGAATGCATTTAGCTTCACCATTAAAGGCGGCAAATCTTCAGATGTAACTTTACCATTATGATTCTTTAAAGAGACAAACTACAACACCAGCCAGAAGGCCATATAAGGTAAAAAAAAAAAAAATCATAAAAGACATCAAATTTTAAAAGAATAATGAAATTGGACGAAACTGTCCGTTCCAAGGAAGCAATGAAATGAACCTACTTTTGATTTCAGGCTGCGAAGCTCAACCTGCGTAAACTGGCTTTGAAGCCATTGGTCGGAGACAATAACACCCTCAAATTTTGACATCTTGGAGAATCACTAACGAAAGCTACAAACTGTATTGTATCCCCAAACTACAAAGTTTCCCAAGAAAAGAGCTTAAAAATATTTGCAACACAAATAATGCGTGCTACTCAACAATCTGTTGCCAGATGCGCAAAAACAATAAGTGGTATAGCTCCCGGAGTCACCGACCTGTCCAACGTTATCCTGACAAATAACACAAACAAAAGATAAGCTTAAAAAGGAAAAAAACAGAACAACGATGATACACAAAGGTTATAAAAATAAGAGAGTTCGTTAGATTAGTTATTGATAAAAAAAAAACCCATCATTAAAAAATGACCAGAAACTCAATACCATCTAACACAGAAAAAGGCCATGACCCATTTCACATCTATCTAATGGTTTTTCAACGAAAGTATAGCAAGTTTCATTGGCATTCAGTTGTTTACCCATCCCCCCACAGAGCAAAATTCAGTTGAGAAGGTTGAGATCGAGCAAGAAGGGAAGAAAGAGAAAAACTTGAGTGAGAAGCACGCAGAAGCAGGTACATTGTAGTAATTATATTTGTTCAAGTTAACGAGTGAAATTAATATTGAGAACATACCCACACATAAAAATGAGGTATGAATTGTTTGAATGTTCAACTACCCTTCATTATTTCACTAACGACACATTGAATGAAGAGAAGCGTATGTAAGAGAAGAAAGGATCGATTTTTCGTAGTGGGTAGGCAAAGTGACAGAGAAGAGAACCGACCCTGTGACTCCCAAGTCCTCATATGACACTGTTTTTTTTTTTTTTTTTTTTTTGTGGTTTCACATTGCGCGCGTGGCTTAACAGCGAAAGTGTGTGAAGGGGTTGAACTCGCTCTATATTTGGCACACGTCGTCTTTTGGTGTATTGTATAGTTTTTTTGGTGTTTTGTGGAACCGACTTTGATTTGATCTCACCAAAATACAGACGTCATTATGGCGGGCATGTTCCTCATCCCAGCTGTGATTCGGTTTGGGACAAAGTGAACAACGCATTACGCAACGTTATATTATTACTTTTTTTTTTTGTCATGCTTCTTCCTATATTTTTATTCCATTAGATCTCTTCACCAATTTTTTATTCATGCAAATTACCTTTTTTTATCGCATGGGCAATTTTATTGTAATTCTGTTATATTTTTTATAAAAAAATTTAAAAATAAATATTGAAAGCATTGATATTATAAAATTTTTTACATTAATTATAAAGAATTTAAGTATTATATATTATCAAAATAAATTTTTTTACATTATCAATCAATCACAATTCATAAAATATATAATTTATAAAATAAATAAAATAAAATTCAAAATTTATAAAGATATATAATTTATTATTAATTGACTGTATAAAAATATCAACATCTATCAATTAAATCTAATTATTAAATTATTTATATGATAAATTTATTCACTTTTATATATATCATTCAATTATATTAAAATTTAGAATATTTGAATTTTTTTTAAATTACATAAATATTTTTATTTTTTTAATCATTATAAATTTTTTAAAATATTAAGAAATATTAGTTTAATATATAAGATAGTATAAGTATAATATTTTTAAATATTAAGACGAGTTAATGTAAGAATAATAAAAATAATAAGATTAAATATAATTCATATAAAATACGAGAAATATTATTATAATTTATTTTAAATTTTATTATAATATTATGAGTAACACAATTTTTTTAATTATATGTATTTTTGTACCATTTTATTTTTCTCAGTTAAATATATAAAAAAAATGCATCTTCATTTTGTCTGTTCATCTTTTCTTAAACTAAACAAAATTATAATTAATGATGTAGATTAGTTATATGAAATTATTGTAATGTAATTAATAGTTTCAAATTCAAATTATAGACATATAATTATATTAAATATTTTAAATTTTTTTTATCATTCATAATAATTTTGAAAAAAAACCTCAAATCAAGAAAATCCACCACCCCGGCTAGTCAATTACAATAATTATACTAGCTGTTTGATTCGCAATAATGAGTCAGTCAATTTACATTTCTTTTTTCAATTTATACAATTATAATTATTTAATAAGTAATGTCATATTCTCTTAAAAAATTATTTAATTTTTTTATACTTTTTATTAAAAAAGAAATATATATTATATTTTGAAAATATAAAAAACTTGTATACTTTATAACTTTGTGGTACATAATAAAAGAAATAAGAAAATGTTATAACATAATTTAGAATCATTCTTATTTAATATTAAATAATGCGCTAGTCAGTTCACTTGGTAATAAATCATTTAATAACGATTGTATTTTCTATCATAAATATTAGATAGTCAAAGTTCAGAAGTTGCAATTGCAAATTATAATTGCAATGACGTTTTATATTGATAATCACCGTAAACGTGCTTTTGCGAGCGATGGTTTTTGTAAAAAAAAGCTAGAGTGGGAGGTGTACCTAACAATAAAGTAAATGTCATTAACAAAGCCCAACTTAATATTTTGGGTTTGGGCTAGTTTTCTATAAGCACTGCTCTTCTCACTTCTAATTATACTCTTCTCGCCCCATTTTTTTTCAAAGAAAAATTCAACTTTGTCTTTACCTAATTATCTCTCCTCTCACTCACGTCTAGATTTCTGGCATTTCCTTTCTTTTTTTCATCCTTTCTTTGTGTGGCTTCAATTTCATCGTGTTGTTGTTCGAGTTTTTTTTTTTTTTTTTTTTTTTTTTTTTTCTCTCACATTAAACAACGCTTTGTTTATTAATATTGTTAAAGACACAGCAAGAATTTTGATATACCTACAGACAATTTTAGCAATAATTATTAAACAAGGAGTATAAACAACATATACCTATAAATACAAAATGTCATGGGTATAGGTAGCGTAAAATTACAATTTTTTTTATCCTGTTACTATTTATTTTAGTTATTGATTCATTACTATAGATATAAATATCATATAGGTACAAATGTTTGATTTTATTACTATTTATTTTAATGATGAGTTTTAAACTATGAATATATGTAGCATATAATTATAAATGTCTAATTACGTAACTGTTTGTGTTTAATGATATATTTGAATTTATGGATATTAATTACAATTATATATTTATTTTTGTTGTGAAAGAAACCTTTTATACCAATAATATTAATAATTGTTGGGATACTAATTAATAAAAATAAAAGAAAGTCATTCAAAAAAGAAAAAAAAAGTGTTTGAAAATATGATATAAAACTTATCCTGTTTAAATAAAGTTAAAGATTGGGATAATAAGAATATATTTTATCTAAAAAGTTTGTTATTTAAATAAAAGAAAGGTGAGATTTGAAAAAATAAAAATTTAAAATGATACAAAATTAATCAAATTATCTTCTCAATTTTAAATATAACTGAATTATTTGTTATATATATATTTTTTTAAGAAAGTTGATTGTGAAAAAGTCAATTTATTATAAATATAAAATATAAATAAAATAAATTAAAAATTATGAAATATGATTAAAATTACAATTAAAAAAATTATTTAAAAATTATTGAGATTCAAGAGAGTTTAAGAGAATATATAATTAGATATTACATGATATATATAATGCTCTTTACACACACAAATTTTGCATATTTTTTTTATATACTAATAATATATTTTTAACCAATTTGTTGTATGTTTATGAATGTAGAAAAAGGTGAAGAAGATTTTATGGATATACAAACTTTTAGTTTGACAAAGAGTTGAAAATTTTATAGATATAAAGAGGATTGAAGACCTTTTAAATTTAGATATAATAAAAGATTTTGTAGGTGTAGATAGGATTGAAGACTCTTTGAGTTTGAAGAGAATAGAAAACTTTGAATTTAGAAGAAATTGTAAACTTCATACTTAGAACTTGCATTTTTTATTTGAATAAATTTCTTGATGAAAAACAAATATTTAGAGAAAGACAAATTAAAAATGTTGTTAAAGATTTATCTTTTAAAATTTTATTAAATTTATGAGTTTATTTGTTTGAACTAATTTTATAATTTGCTTTAATTTATTTATGTAAATATGTCTTTATTTTTTTATTAGTGGTATTCCTTTAATTATTTAGTAATAACCAATTTTTTGGCTATAAGTGACCTATACAAAAAATGTTGACAAAATTATATAAGAAAAAACAAAAAAAAAACTTGATGGTATTTTAAATAAAGGCCAATGTTAGTTTTTAAAAATAATAAAAATATTTATTAACAAGATACTCTCATTCGAACCTTGGTAATGTTTCACTTTGTCGGAGACACCAAGTCAGTTTCGTGACACCAAGTACTTTGCAACTTGCTTCGACACCTCTTTTACTAAAATTTACAAATTCTTAGTTAATCTTAATTTTCTTATTCTACATTATATTATCTCATAAATTTAAATAATATTTCCTATAAATTTTAATTTATAAGCTCGCATATATTAAAATATTTCAAAAGAGATTACAAATTTCTAATTTCAGGACTTTTTTTTTAATATAATTTATTTATTTTAAAATAAGATGTTACAAAAATAGTTGTTGTGACTAAACAACCTTAGTTCTTTGTTTGTTGGTGAATATTTATTAGGTCGTTTAATGCATTCGCCAACTTGTCAAACTTATTTAGTTAAACATCTTGTTTATCTTTCTATTGTTGCACTTACTGTTTAGTGTTGGAGGTCACATAAACTTTAACATACTTAAGTACTTTGCAACTTGCTTCGACACCTCTTTTTAGGTAACAAGTAGGTTCACCAATTGTTTTCTTTCTCCTTCTTGTTCAACATACCTTATGAAGAATAAATTCACATTCTTTGCACAAAAGATCAAAGTATCATAGTATTTAAAGATATCATAAATTATCAGACTTAACTTTTATTGAACTACCATCTATTAGATAAATGTAGATACAACACAGGTTTTGTCTACTAGCATTCATATGCAGATATCTAAGCTTATCATTTGTTTTACATAAATCAAAACTTTAGAGGGTGTTGACTTGATTTGTCTTATGACCTAACACATCAAAATTTTCTCGTTTGAATCATGACACACTAATTTTTTGAACATGATTTTGTTTTATGACTAATCTTTTTGTTTGTTTATTTGTTTTTCATTTATTTTTTATTTTTTTTCTTTACATGTCTTTGATTGATTGCAAGTCCCACATAGATGATTATTTTCTTTTCTTTTTTATAAACTGTAGAGGTTATCAATTTAAGTGAAAATTATTGAGAGAAAAAGAAAGAAAAATCAAGAAGAGAAAATAGCAGAGAGGAAAAAAAGAAAAAAGAAGGATTATCATTAGCAAAAATCATCTTTGACAATAGTGAGTGGTGATAATGAGTGGTTGGAGAACAAAAGAAGAATAAGAAAAATGAAAGAGAAAAAAAAAATTAATGCAAAAAGTTCTCCAAATTACTATACAAATAAGATAAATCTAATAATATATTAAAATAATTCAAGATAGATCATATACGAAATTTATCCATACAACATTTGTCCTTGATTTAAAATAAATAAATTATAATTTTAAACAAATATGAAAATTATAAAAATACATAATCAAATAAACTTTTCATTCCATTTTTATATATTTTTGTTTTGTTTTGCATTTTGAACCCACAATTTTTGTAACACTTTATGGGCTAACTGAAACAAACTTGGCCGGACAAGATTACGTATTTACCCTAAGATTCACTCCACCAACCATTACCCAATTCTTTATTTTAGGAGTCAACTTAATTGGTCCAAACATTTCTTTTTTTCCATTTTGATTGAAACAAACAAATGAGGTATCTGTCACCATTTTATTCTTTACAAATTAAACAATTACAAGTGTGAAGAACATAAACTCTAAAAAATGTTAACCAAAAAGACTGAAAATCTCTATTATTATTAAAAAGAACAAATAAAGCAAGCTATTGACCAATAAACTGAAAATTTGTCCAACTCAAACTCACGTGGTTGGTTTACATATCCCAACCCAAAGCTAAATAAAAACAAAACGAGAATATACAAATCTCAATCTAAAAATCCAGACAAAGGTGACAGATCATGTAAGGGTATGCGTGTATAAGATTTATGCTACCACAAACATGAATTTCGACGCATGAAACAAGAAATGTTCTCCTTTTGCCGAAAAATGATTTCAATTCCTTCCTGCTAAAACAAATGGACTCTAAAATCTCAAGCGCAAAGTCAAATAAAAGTGAAAAAGATACAGACCGCAACCCAGAAGCCAAATATAAATTAAAGTAAACATACAGAATGTGAAAATAATTCCCAACAGAAATTCAAGGCAAAATGATAAAAAAAAAAACTGAAATGCTAAGCAAACAAACATAAATTTTATAACCCAATATAAACATGAATTAAAACATGCCCAATAAAATTATAGCTACATAAGGTCGTCACAAAGTTTAAAGGAAAACAAAAGGTAGAAATAAAAGGGGCTGGGTTTGGGGATGATAATTAGTGAGAAATTATACTCTTAACATAATTACTTCTCGAATAAACAAATGTTGGAATATTATTTTTTTCCCATACCACAACTATTTTTACGAAGGTAACAATGTTCGAGTAAAGAAGAACTATTACCAGCAATAGTATAGCTGCACTGTTAAAGTTCAATTGATTAAATTGGAACAAAAGTAGATAACTAAACTTTGATGTCCCTAAAAAGCTTAACATTGTTGATGCAAAATAATTGCATTATTGTGTATAGACAAACCTTGTAAGACGAAATTTCTTACTCAAACCAAGTTAAACCAAGCAAAGATTAAACACAAATCATTTTCTATTGATTTTGTCTGGTTCTTCAGCGCGGTTTGTGGTGGTGCCAGTGCCGCCAAACGTTGGAAGACTCTCTGCTGAGTCTAGTTCAACTCTGAACTTTTCATAAATGTCACCTTTGTAAAATTTTCTTGTCCTTAACACTAGAATAAAAGAAACAACACATCCAACCAACGTTGATGCAGTGATTATGAGAAAAGCCATCCTATAGCATTGCACTCCCACGCAAGTTAAGTCCTTCCCCTTTTGCCTTACGAGTCCCTTCATCCCCAACTGCTTCAAAGCCTCTTTATCATACAAATAACCGGTCACTCTCACATTCAGAATGTAAGAGCCAACAGGGCTTGCAACTGCCCCAAAATTGTATAAAGTAGAATAGTATTTGAGGCCAAATATTTCAGATATGATGGCAAACATTAAGGGCCACATGGCTCCAAAGCAAAACCCAATAATCACTGAAGAGAAGTAAAGAGAGTTTGGGATACCAAAGGCGATTAGAATATGGCCAACACAAGAGAGAAGCATAATTAGAGTGAGCAATAAAGGACGAGGGAACTTGTATTTGGTCAATAAGTACTCAGAAGCAAAGCCAGAAGATGCTCTTCCCAAATAGTTCCATATACTCACAAGGGACACAAAAGTTGTGAGGCTCTTTTTGGGGTACCCCAATGAGTTCCCTATCTGTCCCAAATTGTCTAGTGCTGTCAATGTTCCTCCAACACCAAAAACTGTTGCAATGAACAGAATCAACATGTCAATGCTGAAAAGAGCTTGGAAGATGGTGTAGTCCTCACCCCTCTTTGGTGGTTTGAAAACGTTCTTCAAACATGAACTATTTTTCCTTTCCAAATGAGATGGTGCTGCATGTGGTTCTTGTGGCTGTGGCAATTCGACAACTGAAGCAGCATCTGCATGATCGGTGAAGGTTTGGTTTTGGTTTTGGTTCTTCCAAAGTTTGAATTCTTCTTTAAACACAATACCAAGTGGGAGAAGAAGCAAGAAAAGAACCACCGTGCCATCCACTATGTACTCCACCCTTGTGAAACTCAACTTGTTTTGTATAACTATCAACACCAGGAGAAACCCTGCAACCACAAGTGAGATATAAAGAAGGTGGTAAAAAACCTTGATCTCTTTGGGTTGTGGGATTATACTCAACACCCTAACCGTTGGGAGGAAAATGAAGGAAATAGCAGCAGGAAGCCAACCAATAAGGAATATAAGAGCCTTAGAGTTATCACCATAAAAGGCATGGTAAAGCTGAGTGAAAATAGCCCCACTTAGACCCACATAACCCTTGAGAAGACCAATAACACTTCCACGGCTTCTTGGGAAGCTTTTGACACAGTTAACCAAAGCACCAGTGTTAGCAAAAGACTGAGAATTAGCACCAATGTAAAAGTAGAGACACATTTGCCACACTTGGGGTTTGGGAATGCGTGCAGTGACAGAAAGCCATATCATGAAGTAGCCAATGAAGTTCATAGCAGCTCCCATGGCTAGTATCACCCAAGGGGGGCTTATCTCATTGATCAACCCTGAGAAAATTCCAAGGTTGGCACCAAGGTCCTTGAAGAAGCTTATCAAGTTGAGTGTTGATTGGTCATACCCCAAAGAGGCTTTGACCTCGTTGGAGTATAAACCAAACATGTATGTTGCCCCTGAAACCACCATGATGAGACATGAGGCAAAGATCATGAACCAACGACCAGTGATAACATGGTGTATGAAGGCCTTGGTTTTTGTTAGCTCTTCCACCACCATTTTTGGAGGAAATTATGGTAACCAGGTGTGTGGTGAGAGGGTTGTATTGTTGTGTACAGATCAAAGAAGCACTCTTTTGTTGTGGATTTGGAACCACGCTTGTGTGAGAATGTATATATTGCGCACGGAAACTTTGAGTGTGGGATAAGAACATATATTCTTAGAGGATGCAATTAAATGGTATGAGATAAAACATAAAGGTCACTTTGTGGTAAGTAGATTCTCCACCAAAAGTGGAACCAGATTCAAATCCTTGGGGAAAGAAATTGTGTATGATTTGAGAAAATGACAAGCACTAAAGGATGCTTGTTGAACCAGCCATTGAATGAAGAGAAGGGAATCTGTGGGAAACTTGGGAATATGAGGAATTCCAATGAACATGGTCTTCGACAGTTTATACTCGTCTCTTAAAGCAGGGGATGTGGTAGGAAAGCTCTATATTTTTCGTCACTGAAAGGGAAAACACTATTTTCTTATCATTGTGTTTGATTGATGTTCTATTTGGTATGTGTGTACTTTGAAATAATTGATTATTAACAAGCATAAATTAATGAATCTTGAATAGCCATTTGTCACAATTTTTTGAGGAATCTGTCCCTGTAAAGGTTAAGGAAAGGGGTGGTATTTCATGTCAGTTACCAAAAATTATCATATGATTCTGCATCATCATGTGTTAATAATTTTTGTAAATTTTCACCTGACATATAATTAAGATTTATGAACTCCTACTTATACATTAAACAATATACCATTACATGTGATGTGATACATAAATTGATAAGAATCGTGAACACTTGATAATTCCGCATCATACAATAATGTCTCTTGATTTACCCTCTCGGTGGGAAAGCCTGATACTTTTCAAAGCGAATTTAAATAACTGACAGGAAATATTTATGTATCATAAGCCCTAATCTCAAAGAATTTATTTCAGTTAATAAATAGAATATGTAAATTGTTATAAATATTTGGTACAAAATGTCTTATATTTTTACTAATAAAAAAAAAAAACTATATCAAAAGCCCTAGTCTTAATCTAGTAACCCAAGTTCAAACATCGCATTTGAAAAATAGTTAAGCTGTCCGTATTGTAATACACTAAAATTATATATATATATATATTAAATGAACTTTTCTTAGTAGTATTTTTATCTTTTGTAACTCCTAACATAATTAATAATTAGTTTTAAATTTTTATTAGTGATTTTGAAATTTTATAAAATACTTTTTTAGTAATCACGATATTATTTTATCTTAGAAAATCTTATCGTTGATAGTAAAATATTCAAATTTAATTATTAGTGACATTAACAATAATTAAAAGAGAAAAAATATCCTTACTATTTATTAAAATTTATTAAAAATCATAAAAATTTATAAGTCTTATTTTGTATTCAATGAATTTTGCTCATGATTTTACAGTTTAAAAAATGTTGATTAATGATAATAAGTGTGTTAAAAAATTATTAAAAAAATATATTACTGACATTTAAAAAATAAAAAAACTAGAAGTGACTTGTATGCTTTACACGCTCAAAAAATTGTGCAGTCCCAATACAACGAGAAAAGAAAAAAGAAAAAGAAAGTGAAGTTAAAAAAAAAAAACAAAAACTCTATCCAGATGACAAATAACGACGACAAGTTATAATACTATCAATTAAGAAAGAAACTTATTACGCAAGCTATTTTAGAATTAATCTTTTCGAACTATTTAGGTTATGTATGGATTAATAAAATGATATAGAGTTCAGAAAAGTATAATAAATAACATCAATAATTATTGTTTGAACCCTTTATTTAATTGAAATGGGATGAAATAAAATGAAACTTCGTGAAATTTAATTCTTTTCGTTCTTTTAATAAATAAACTAAATTGAGATTGAACTAACTTATTATTACTAAATTTTTTTTATCGTTTCGTTCACTTCTCAAATAATAAATTATCTTTATTATTTTCTTTAATGTATGGTAGAATTTTATATT
The DNA here is from genome assembly GCA_026544285.1 of Pachyrhizus erosus. Lineage (NCBI taxonomy): Eukaryota > Viridiplantae > Streptophyta > Magnoliopsida > Fabales > Fabaceae > Pachyrhizus > Pachyrhizus erosus. The sequence continues at coordinate 44,835 of JAMLFT010000346.1, forward strand.
CTATTTGTTATATAAATGGATTATATACAATTTTTTTTAAAAAAAGCGTAAGTAATTTTTTTTTCTTTTTTTTGTAGGTGAAGAAAAGAAGTGTCAAATTGTAGATGATTATTTACTGAGAAGTTTTGTCCTTTATTAGAGAGGAACATGGTATGTATATATGTGTCGTAACAAAACACAATCATGTGATTGCATTGGTGGCTCCCTAGTGATGGATTGTCGTTGTTCAAGAATCCAATGCTTACATGGTTGGTATGTTATCTGCAATTTATTAAAAATTGTTTCTCAAAATAGAAAACTAAGTACCATACGTGGGGAGACAAAGTATCTTCACGTGATCATAAATTTAATTAACTAATGTTCATCATAAAACATATTTCACACATACTATAAAAGTAATCAAATTATATATA
>JAMLFT010000347.1:0-45246 GCA_026544285.1 Pachyrhizus erosus
ATTATTTAATTTAAAATTATTGAATAATTTAATAATTAATAAAATTTATACCAATATAATTTAATTTTTTTCTTTATTATATCAATATAATTTAATTTCTTCTATCTCTCAACAATAAAAAAAAATAATCAAATGATTCATATTTTAGTATATTTAAAAAATATATATTACATTGTGAATGAAGTATCAAATAATTTTATATTAATATAAAATTTTATGTATATGATTTATGTGAAAGAAATTTAGATTTATAATAACAAGTACTCTCTCATATATATTTTGCCTAACTTATGTTTAACTTAACTTTTTCTTACAAGTAGAAGTTTGACCACACACTAAATATTATAAACTCTCAAAAATAAAAGTAGTTTTTTTTAAAAAAGAAAATTACCAAATAAATTTAATAATTTCTAATAAGAGTAAATGAAGTTACTTATGTATAATTTATTTCTAATCATTTATAATTTATGATTAATATATTATCATTTATTTTTCTAAATAGGAAAATAGTATAATTGAAATCTAAACACCTTGAATAAGGTGATCCCAAAGTATATAAATTAAATTATTTATGAATAATAATTATAAAAAGTTATAAATAATAATTATAAATAAATAAATAGGCAAATAAATAAACAAACAAAAATTAATTAAATAAAATTAATAGATAAATATATAGGAGGCTTATTAGTTGTATGTTTTTTGTTTTCCATCTTTGGATCATATTTTCCTGAATTATTAAATACTCAACCTCTAGAGACCGAACTCTAATACGATTGAAACGTTAGAAAAAGACACTAGAATGAGAAGTTGAATAATATGTATGATTTTATCAAGTTTTTTATAAACATTTTAAAAGGATGTATAAACGGATAGAAAATAGTTTCGTAAAGCATGATGTATAAAAAGGTGAGTGATTAAACATCACACAAAAATATATTCTATATTAATTCATTCTAACTCTTGAGCTATATTTATTCTCTCTTAATACAAAGAGTTTTACTAATAAAAAATTGATTATAAACTGACTAAAAGACTTCGTCACTCTTGGTTATATACAAATATTCTTTAAGTCACTTATAACTTTCTAACCTAAGTATTCTTTTACTATTACTTCTAGCTAGAACACATAATCATCTAATTAAGTTATCCAAAGTATTTTTTTACATTAAGTCATTTCTGTCTTTCATAAATCTTGTAGAAAATATAATAACTCACAACGTGAAGATATTAAAGTTCAACAAAAATTATAAGTAAGCAAAGTTGAGAATATAAAATATTTACAAAAGCACAATCTCAACAAGAGATTTGGAATACAAGACGTATGCAAGCTTAAGAGAGGGTTCATTCAAATGTTCATACACTAGTATTTATAAGTAGAGATGAAAGATGTTTATTATGACTTTTCTTATTCTTATTTTGTTGTGCATTAAATGCATGATTGTTCTTCGTGTCTTCGTACAGTAGGAGTTTAGTTATTGTTAGAGGAAAGAAAATATATTTATCCTTTATCTTTTTTTCCTTTTTAGCTTTTTGAGATTTGATAGATCAATTATTTTTTTGAATATTTCTACTTTAATTTTTTCTTATATGACAAACTTCAAAGCTCGAGAGTCTTGTTGATCTAGAAGTTTGTTTATCTTTATTATGCTTGTTGTTCTTCATTAAATGCTCATTTGAATTTACACGTTAGAAAAAAAATAAGGATAGAACATAAGTAAATTGAGATTACAACTATCATAACATTAAAAAACGTGTAACATTAGTTCAAACATAATAAATATGAAAGTAGAAAATAATTCTAATATTATTTTAGGACATATATTAATTTATTATGCATTTTAAAATCAAACATCTAGCATGTATAAACTTTATAATAAAGTTGAACGTATATTCATGAAAATATCAACTGAACATATCTAACATTTTTTAACGCTTAGGACACTTAACATTTTTGCTTCTGTTTTATGCGTTTAAGTTAAGGAATTATTGTCTTTACATTATTTAAGGCATGTTGTTGTCAACATACTTATCAAACCATTAGTAAATATTAAATTATAATATTCTTTTGTTATCATCAAAATCATAAATTTTTGAGAGGTTTGATGTTTATTCCCATCCTTGGTTCTAACATTATCCAAAACTTTTTCATTGTTCCACAATTATTGATGAAGGTGAATATCCTAGTTATAAAAGGTGTAATAGTAGCTTATTTGTTTTAAAGAAAAGGGTCAAATTAGATAATAGATTTGTGGTTCTTTATAATCCTTATCTTTTAATGAGATATCAAACTCATGTAAACATGGGGTACTGCAACAAAACTAACTACAAAAAATATTTGTTTAAATATGTCAACAAAAGACTAGATTTTTTAAAAATTCAAACAAGAAAGTTAGGTAGATGAAATCAAGCAATATTATGATTGTAGGTATTTGATTCCTCTTGAAATTGTTTAGAGAATTTTATCATTTGACATTCATCATAGATGGTCTTCGATTCAATGACTTACATTTCATCTTCCAAATTAATTGGTTGTCAATTTTACATATGACGACAACATTGAATTAATCTTGCAAAGAAATAAAGATCTTAACATTATGTTCTTGGCTTGGTTTGAGGAAAACAAAAAATTTGAAGAAGGAAAAAATTGGTGTAGGTTGATTTTCCAAGTAAATTTGTTTATGACAACAATGCTAAAGAGTGACAACCAAGGAAGCAAGAATTATGTATTGGTAGGTTGCATTATGTTCCCTCAAGCACTAAGGAGTTGTTTTACATGAAAAATTTACTATTAAAAAAGGATGCACATACTATCAAAGTGTTATAATAGTTAAATGAATACCTTAGAAGACTTTTCAAGAAGCATGTTATTCACTTGAATTATTAAATGATGATAGGGAATTCATAGATGTAATTGAAGAAGCCAGTGAAATTACGTTTGGACACCAATTGAGAAGGTTTTTTTCTTACTTTATTGGTAATGAACTTGATGTCAAAACCTTTATTTGTATGGAATACCCATGGAAGTTGTTGAGTGATAGAATTATTTATGAAATAAGAAATACATTAAATATTTTAGGTATTATTCATTGATCAAATTACATAATATATTTTGGTGTTTATAATTTATTTCATATTTAATTTCTTTTTACTATTTTCATTTTATATTTATAATTTGATAACTTTTAATATCATATACAAATCTTCAAATATCTAAAGAAGAATTAAAGAATTTATGTTTGATTGAATAAGACAAATAGTTTTTAATGAATAGCATATTTTCTAAGGATTTCAATTTAGTATATTCTCTATATTACGTCAACGATCATGATTATCATAATAAATTGTTGGTTGATGAATTGAATTATGATAAAGAAGAGCAAGGGAGAATTTATTTTGTCTCTTTTGAGTTCATTAAAATTAGAAAAAATGATTATTTATGACCAAATTATGATAGTCAATATATTGAATTTTAGTGGCTTTTTCTTCTTATATGAATATGGTGGAACTAGGAAAACAAATTTTTGGAAACAATTATTTGCATGGATAAGATCAAAAAATATGAATGTTTTAAATGTAGTTTCAAATAGAATTATCTCGTTAATTCTTTCAAGAGGTAAGATTATTCATTAATTGTTCTGCATCCCATTAATTATAAATGAAGATTATACTTGTAATATAAATTGAAGAAGTCTTAAAACTAAATTATTGTTGCATAAAAAATTGATAATTTGGGATAAAGCTCCTATGTTAAACATGATGTGTTTTAAGGTTATTGATTGGATTTTGAGATATATTATGATATTGGAAAATGAAGAAAACTTAAATAAACCATTTAGAGGAAAAATAGTGATGTATGGGACGACTTTAGGAAAATATTGTTTGTCATTAGAAAGGGTTTTACGCATGACATAATGTTAGCTATAGTAAATTCATCATCATTGTGGAACAATTGCAAAAATTTGAAATTGACAATCAACATAAGGTAAGGAACTATAATGTCAAACAAACAAATGCAGGAAATTCAAAAGTTTACGGATTGGATTCTTTGAATAGTAAATGAAATTAACAAATCTAATGATTTTGGGGAAAACAATATTGAAATTCCTAAAGAATTCCTCATTTAGAATAATGAAAATTTGTTATTTTCATTGGTTGAGTTTACATATCCAAACTTACTTCAAAATATAAACAATTTCAATTTCTTTAAGGAAGGACAATCTTAGCTCTAACTCTTGATGTTATTAAAATTGTTAGTGATTTTATCTTATATATGATTTCAGGTGTTGACACTTAATATCTCAATTTAGACTTTACTGTCCAAGTAGATGAAGATTATGAAATCCAAATTGATTGATTTACAATAAAAATTTTAAATGACATCAAATGTTTAGGGATTCCAAATCACAAATTGAGACTTAAGGTTGAAGTTTCAATCATGTTGATGAAGAACATTGATCAAACGAATGAATTGTGTAATGGAACGAGGTTATTAATAAATGGATTGTGCAAAAATATTATAGGAACTGCTATGATAATTGAAAAAATATTAAAAGTAAAATTTACATTTTCGTAATTAATTTAGTTCCTTCTAATCCTGAATTTCCACTTAAATATCAAATAAAGTGATTTTCTCTTTTTATGCATTTTACAATGACAAGTAACAAGAGACAAAGATAACATCTTTCACATGTTTAATTATTTTTACAAAAGACAATTCTTACTTGTGATCAATTATATGTGATACTATCAATAGTAAAATCGAAAAAATATTTTAAAATTCTTATTTTAGATGAAGAAGGAAATATTGCTTCTACAACAACTAATGTTATATTCAACAAAAATTTTTAAAATCTCTTAAAATAAATTTTATCAAATTTGATTCATATTATAGTTTCCTGTTTTATTTAAAAGAATATCTTTTTATTTTAAATAAAAAAAATTATTAATATAAATAATATAATCTATCTATATTAAACTATATTAATTTAATATTATTAAATTATATATATTATAATTATTAAAATAGTTATCTGAACATCCCACGAGACCAACAACTAGTAAATAAAATAAAAACATAAAACGTGCCCACGATTATGCCTAGGTAATAATAGCTAAGACATCACTTTGCATATAGATCCAAACAACTAAAGTTAAGGCGTCAGTGGTAAATATAATATATGAACAGTAGTGGTACACTGTAATCTAAACAACATTGTATTCCACTTATGCGGGAACACAGAATAAGTTACACGAGTCCATGATTTTTTTTATTTTTATTTTTTGTGTTAACCCATTGTAATTTAAAACAAAAAAAATTTAAAAATAAGCTCTAATTATCCAAACAGCATTTTAGCTTAAAATTAACTTTTAAGAAAAAATAAAATAAAAATGATCCAAACAACTTTACCTTAAATTTTAAAACTCTTTTTTGTTAAACTTAAACTAAAAATGTAACTTATAAATTAAAAAAATAAAAAAACTGGATCAAACACACTCTAAAATTGTGAGTAGTTTAGTTTCTAAAAAATATGATATCTTTCAGTAATTTTATGTTGGGACCAAAATGATAAAATTACAATTTTATAAAAACTAAAAGTATTCATTTGTTTTAATTTAATAACAAAGACTATATTCCTAACGAAAGAAAAATGCTCAAAATGAAAACCACGTTATTTTTTAAGAATGAAAAACGTTTTTTCTGAAGAAAAAAAAAGAGAGAGAAAAGAATGGAAATCATGTTTTCTGTCCAAAAAAAAAAAAATGAAAAACATGCTTAACTCAACAAAATATGGATAAGGAGGTATATTAAGACTTTTGTTCAATAGGATTTGTAAAAATAATTTTTTTTAAAACGTTGACTTTTCATAAAACAGATATTAATATATTAATTTGTCCACTTTAACGTAACCATTTAGCGCTTGTACAGCACTATATACGTTTTCCGTTCTGCTCGGTTAATTGTAATTCGAAACATGTTTAAAACTCGCATACGTTTCATGACCAACAAATTAAATGAAGTATATAAAACAAAAATAAAAACAGCTACACAATTCCCCGATTTAGTAACTTGTTAGTATATAATTTGTTTCTTTTAGTGAGAATTCTAAAAATCTAATTTATATATATTCTTCTATCCCGATCTTAATAGAAAATATTTACTGAAGATGAATTTAAGTTTAGGTTTTTTCTCACTTAAAAAAATGGAGTCAAATTTGGGTTCAGATATTAAACTCTACATTCTGTTCCCATCCATGTACCTATTCCATTACATATTTTAAATTTTTAATTATTAATTATGTAATTATGTTAATATTTTTTATAATTATTAAAATACAAATTAATTATTAATAAAAGTATATTTTAATTCTTAAATATTTTTAAAGTTATTTTTTATTTATTAATTTATATATACTATTTAAATTAAAATGTAACTAATAACTTAATTGATGATTTATTTAAAATATATTAATAAAATTAATTTTAAAAACTGTAAATAAGTTCTTTACAAATTTTTTTAAATCCTATAAAATTCAATGAGAATGAAGTTCAGTTTAATTTTTTCATCCACCTTTTATAAATTTAAATCCAAACACATTTAATTTTTAATATAGACAAAAATAAAAAGAACTATATCCAGTCCAGACCTGGTCAACTCTCATCCCTATTTGCATGTTGAGGATAGGAATTTGATGAATTTGTTCTCGAATAAAGGACTCCAATAGTTGTTGAAACAAATAACAAATAGATCTCTCTCAAGTTCTAGCGTGGGATCATTGTCCACAGCAACTCAGTTCTTTGTTGCTAGATGACACCATGGGTGCCTCTTTCTTTAGACCTTAGTCTTTTGTTGTCTCTGATAAAAGAAAATAAAATCTATTTTCTTTGTTCTTCTGCGAAGAATCAAGTATGTCTTAAGTTGACATTTTAATATATTAAATTATAATTAATCTTTTAGGAATAAAATATCTATTTATTATTTTTAAAAAATATTTTCCTTTATATCATAAAAAAATCTTTCAAATTAGTTATATATCTTTTATAATTTCCATACATGCATTTTGAAATATATCATATGTTTAAATTCTATTTAAATAACTTATGTGTATCCAATTTACAATTTTAATCTGCACCCATTAAATTACAATTTTAATAATTTATTTAAATTGAAAAACATGTAGTTACTAGGTTTTTGTTTTTATGTTATATATAGTTGCGTTGCAACTACTATCATTTTCATTCTGCAATTAAGATGAACTATAGGTTTTACCAATATTTTCTTTTTATATTCTACTTCTACATTCACCTCGTTCACTGCTATTTCTTTTTCATGAAATCATTCATAATTTTAATATTTAATTTTTCTTTACTTTTTACCTGTTATCATATAGGTGTTTATCCTCCAAGGATATTAAAGAAACACTGTTCATTTGGCAGTGCTACCCAAACCACAAAATAGGCCAATACGGAAATAAAGGTCACTGTACGACAAAGATAGAACTACAGGCTGTGGAAATAGGCAAATACGGATGGGGTTAAACTTACTAAAAAGTTTAAAATTAAGAACAATTCATGTAACTAATTTTTAAAAAAATAAAAATCAGTAGTTCAAATAAAACATAGCTTTCAAATGTATGATAAATTAATTTAAGATTATAAATAAGTTAAAAAGGTTTTAATTAGCTGAAAAGAAAACGTTTTGGAAATAATTATTTTAGAAAGTTAATTTTTTTTATTGTTATGTTTGAACATTTAAAATTTCTACATATGTGTGAGAGAGAGAAAAAATGCATCTAGTGGTAAAATCTTTTTTATGTGAATGAAATAAATAAATATTAACTATTAGATTTAATTATGAGTCGTTAATATTAAGATTAATAAGTTATGTGACTTTATTTTTTTTAAAAAATTAGTCATTTATATATAATTATATAGCTTCAATTTTCTCCTTTGACTCTTATAATTTAAGATAAAAAATAAAAATCTATCTCACTAGTTACATCTCATGTGAAAGAATGAAAAATGCTCAAAATGAAAAGCACGTTATGTTTTAAGAATGAAAAACATGTTAAACTAAAAAAAAAATATGGGCAAGGGGATATATTAAGACTTTTATTCAATAGGATTTGTAAAAATAATATATATATCTTTTCTTAAAACGTTAATTTGTACAGTACTACGTACGTTTTCCGTTCTGCTCGTTTAACTGTAATTCAAAACATGTTCAGAACTTGACATACGTTTTATGACCAACGAACTAAATAAAGTATATCAAGCAAAAGTAAAAACAGTTATACAATTCTTCGATTTAGTAACCCAGTAATATAATCTGTTTCTTTTAGCGGGAATTTTAGGTAAAAGTGTGAACAAACAAGTAGAGAAGAACAAATGAATAATTAACATACTTCTGAAGTTTTTCCTCATGAGATTGAGAGTGAGAAGTAGTTGTGGAAGTTTCAAGTAGTTGCAGTTGTAGTGGTCCCCTTCGTGAACAGAGGTAAAATTCTGAGTTGTTAACTCCTTTTATTTTCTATGTTTTGTATATATGAGTACGTAAAAAACTTATGTTTTTGTTTAGACTTGGGTTTATGTTGCAATAGAAGTTAGACACAGGGTTAGCTTTTTTTGGGTTTAATTCTCAAATTTGGCTGGATATTTGAACTTACTTTGCCAATATTTGTTAGAATAAAAACATATTTTAACATATTTTATACTTATAATACATGAGAAATATAAGATACTTAAATGAATTGAATTTATGTTTTTTTGCAAGGAAGTGAGAATTGAGTGAATAACTTGGAAGATTGTAAGCCAAAAATGAGTTGAAAGCAGTGGAAGCCGAGCCTAGCTAGCTTGTTTTCTGAGGCCGCAATAGCGGCGTCAATTAACTAAAAAGTAGGCTAATTGAATGTAAGGAAGCTGTTGGTATCGACTTCCAACTACTCATACGCCTTCTCACAACCACTAAATACAACAATCTTTTACCCTTTACATTAACGCATCAGACATTCTTACCAATCTCCAACAAATCACGCTATTACATCTGTTTCTTGTCATTGTTTTTCAGTAACACAATAATAATATGACTCTGCTTAAATACTACTATCTATAATCTCATCAACCGCTTACATCAGATATATTATTGTAATCAATATTTAAAAGAATAATAATTTTATTCCATGTTTATCACTTGTCAATAAAAAAATGTGATTAAAGAGACTCTAAAGATAATTATTTAAGATTTTTTTAATCGAGGAAGTTAATAGATATTCCGTTTCTTTAATAAAAAATATATATAAGACATGGGTTAGTCTTAACATAAAGTGAATCTAACAATTTTTGGTCTCATCACTAATACTAGATATTATTGTAAAAGAATAATTCCTATATATTTAATGAAATATCTCACTACTTGTTAAGGGATACGTAAGTTTCTTATAGTTGACGATATCCTTTTTGGTAAACGTAATTATAGACAAGTATAAGTTTGACGGCCGTTGAGAATAGGACATCGACTCAATTAAAATATGTAAGGGTCTCTCCTACACCACACACTCGATTTAGAGCCATTTATTAATATATAGATATCTTTAAGAATTTAAACGTAGCCGTGTTAAAGCATACAATATATTAATTTATACCACACTTTAACACGTACTCCACAATCAATTGTATTTCCTATTCGTTTTATTTTGATATCGTACGGCTATATTAGCTCAACATTTTACTTATATTAACAATAGATCAATTTTCAAAAAGCTAAATACTATAAAACAAATTTAACCTCAACATAAATTAATTAAAGATGTGTATTCTGTGGTTTTGGGAATTAAATCTTTTTCCATTTTGAGATATCAAGATTTTATGAGATTAAGTTTCTTTTGTGCATTGTTTTTTTTTTTTGGCCAATGTTTTCATTGCTTTAATATTTTTAGATTTTCAACCACTTTAATTTAAAATATTATCATTCATTACTTGAAACCACCCCCGCCCCGTTTTTATAAGTTTTGACGTTTGTATCCCAGACAACTGTTCCTAGAACTACAATTCGATTTTTTTATTGTTTTATATAAAATTTAGAAGAATTCACTGATAAAATTTAGATGTAATTCTTTATATATTATGGTTATGTTTTGCAATTAAATGACAACATATACATATTATTTAAAGTATTAAATATTTTATCTTGAATATATGTGCTGTAAAATTAAGAAAAAAGCATTTACATGTCTTGATTTAATTAAAGAATACCATAGTAGTTGATAAGGATATAAACAATTATTTATATCCTTGTCAATTAGGCATTTTTATTAGTATTGTCAAACTAATTTCTTAAATGTTATTATAATTAAATTTCTCTTTACAATTGTCTTACCCAAAATTTAAATTTGTCAATTCGCCCCATAACAAGCTCACTCGCTTACTTAGTTACCATAAGGATTATCAAATTAAATGTACCCTCTTTGTTAAATTTTACAATACAATTAAAAATTTTAAATCCATTATTTTGATTATCTTTACTTCATTGCGTACTCCAAAGATATTCTTTAATCAATAATCAAAATTTAATCTTTTTTGAGATATAAAAGCATCCACCTCAATTTCATTTTTCCTATCAATATTTTCATACCAACATAAAAATTAAAAAATATCCTATGAATAAACTTTATAAAGTCAACTATTTAATACAAACAGCTTTCCCCTGCCATTGACAGAAATTAGTAGCTGATTCATGATGACAACCTATTTATATAATTTTAACGAATTTCAATGTAACATGTATTTAATTTTTTCAATTTTAAAATAATTAATAATATTCAATTAATTAACATATAAAGATTATAATAATCTTAGACAACTTGCTGGTTTAATCATTTACACATGCTCTATAACATTGAAGATAACTTTCAATTCGAACACTTTTCTTGAGGAAAATAAAACCATATCAAGTTTTAATAAACAAATAATTATAACCCTCACTTTTCTATAGAAGAAATAAGAGAGAAATGAGACAATTACTCCTAACTCCCTTGCTCATTTAACTTCCTATTTTAATACTATATAAAGGATAATCACCTGTAGCACATATTATAGTTCATTATAATTCATGCAAAAAAATGGTTCAACAACATCACCCCCTCTCCTTTTAAAACCCCCTCTTCACCCTCCCTCTCTCCTCATAACATTTCAAAGCTGGCTACCCTTTTCCCCACCATCACACCAACCAAACCTCACTCTCCTTTCGTCCCTTTCTCACCCTGCCATGGTCATGGGAGCCTTTCGCCACTTCGAACCAATCTCAAAATGCAGCACCGAACAAAGATCAAACCAAACCGTGGCCTCAGACTTGGATGGCACTCTCCTGGTGTCCCCTAGTGCCTTTCCTTACTACATGCTCGTCGCCATCGAAGCCGGTAGCTTCCTTCGTGGCCTCCTCCTCCTCGCCTCCGTCCCTTTCGTGTACTTCACGTACATCTTTGTGTCCGAGCCCGCGGCCATCAAGTTCCTGATCTTCATAACCTTTGCGGGACTGAAGGTCAGGGACGTTGACATGGTGGCGCGCTCGGTGCTTCCCAAGTTCTACGCCGAGGATGTGCACCCCGAGAGTTGGAGAGTCTTCAATTCGTTCGGGAAGCGTTACATTGTCACTGCCAGCCCCAGGGTTATGGTGGAGCCCTTTGTTAAGACGTTTCTTGGGGCTGATGGGGTGCTTGGGACTGAACTTGAGGCCACCAAATTGGGAAGGTTAACTGGGTTTGTTAAGGAACCTGGTGTGCTTGTTGGGGAACACAAGAAAGTGGCTCTTGTCAAGGAGTTTCAGGGTAATTTACCTGACTTGGGACTAGGAGATAGTAAAAGTGATCATGACTTCATGTCAATTTGCAAGGTTGGTCTATTATCATGTTTTTCTTTTCATTAAATATGTTTAGAATAGATATTAGTTTGTGTTTTTATATATGCTTAGGCTTTGAATGAATAAGCTCTCATAAGATAAAATGAATTGAATTTACTTTATAAATTAAAAAAAGATATATAAATTTAATTTATTCTTTTTCACTTATGAATATTCTTTTCAGAAATTTATTCAAATAAGAACTTATTGTAACTTGCTATCATATGCTGATGAATCTTAAAAAGTATCAAAGATATGTTGCATTAATGAATTTCAAAAGACATAAATACGTAATAATACAGTATTACCTAGCAGGGAATTCTCGGAGAAAGAAAGGAATTAGCAAGTATGAAGGAAATATGTAAGAAATCATGGTGGCATAAATATTAACTCTATGAATCATGTGCATATATATGTTCAATTTTAGTTTTGGAGGGGGCCAATGTTAGGACATTCTTTTAGCTGAATGGAGCTATAGTAGTTTTTCTCTAAACGAAATAAAATAAAATACTAGTATAGTTTATCTAAAATTGAATTCATGTTTGGTGAGAGCGTTAATGAGCGTGACATGTTATCACCTATAATGAGTTTCTCTTCTTGTTCCTGTTTCCGTGTATCTATCTCCGGCAGCATTTGTAAATCTCTCTCATTTTTTGGTTTTATTCCTTTTATTTCTATATATTTACTAACATGTAAGTGGTCCCCCCCACATTTTAAAGCCAATTTATGGATACAGCTTATAACAGCCTCAGTTTTGAGCTGTCTATGCCTCCGCTTTTTCTGTTCATGGTTCTTTTCTCATAACTCATAACCATTAACTACTTTTAAACACTAATAATTGAGTTTCCCCATTTGTTATTTTGCCTGCACAAACCAAATTCAATATCCAAATTGAGGAGTATAGATTACCATGAATTTCTCATGCACAACCCACTTTTAACACAAAATCCAGGCCATGTTGTTTATAGCTCATGTAAAAGACATGAAAAGGTGTTAAACACATACACTGCATCGCATATCATCATTTATTTAGTAAGCCCAATCCTTGTGACATTCCCCCTCAACTTAACCTAAAAAATTTCAATTGTACTTGCTGATTTTTTCCCTTTTAAATCTAGTTTTCATGGGAATCATTTTAACCCTTAGTAATTTTAGCTAAGAGCTATAATGAAATCTTGAAAGTACAAAGATATCCAGTGTCCTAGATCAATAGTGATAATTTCCAGAGTTAGTAAACCATCATCCGAAACTTAATTTATGAAAACATTATTAATGATTACTTTCAATATATGTATCAAAGAGCTGTGACCTCAACACACTTTTTCTAACATATACGGTTGGGTGATTTCATGTGGGCTCCACTAACGTCCACCCTCCTTTTCTTAGTGGAACACACATGGCATTAACCAATCAATCATAAATATTTTTCATATCTCAATTTTTACACCTACCTTTCTGCTCCCTCTATCTTTTTATTCTTTTTTTTTTTTTTTACATCTATCATTTTTTCTCTCCACCTTTTGTCTTTCTCCTCCTTCCCAAAAGTGTATACACCCTTGAATGACTAAAAAATAATCATTTTTTGGTTAACCGAACGTGAAGTGTCTGAAACAGTGTTACTAGTTATTATTTTTCATTGTGTCCAATCAAGTTATTAACTGTATTTTGCCCCCTGCAGGAAGGGTACATGGTGCCAAGGACTAAGTGTGAACCACTACCAAGAAACAAGCTTTTAAGTCCAATTATTTTTCATGAGGGTAGGTTTGTTCAAAGGCCAACTCCTCTGGCTGCCCTCTTGACCTTCCTATGGCTGCCAATTGGCATCGTACTCTCAATCCTGAGGGTCTATCTTAACATACCTTTGCCTGAAAGAATTGCTTGGTACAACTACAAGCTATTAGGAATCAGAGTTATTGTGAAGGGAACCCCTCCACCACCCCCAAAGAAGGGTCAAAGTGGTGTCCTATTTGTTTGTAACCACCGCACAGTTTTAGATCCTGTGGTTACTGCAGTTGCACTGGGAAGAAAAGTTAGCTGTGTCACATATAGTATAAGCAAATTCACTGAAATAATTTCACCAATTAAAGCTGTGGCCCTCGCAAGGGAAAGAGAGAAAGATGCTGCCAATATAAAGAAACTACTTGAAGAAGGGGACTTGGTGATTTGCCCCGAAGGTACAACTTGCAGAGAGCCATTCCTATTGAGGTTCAGTGCACTTTTTGCTGAACTCACTGATAGGATTGTCCCAGTTGCTATTAACACAAAGCAAAGTGTGTTTTATGGAACAACAGTTCGTGGACACAAATTGTTGGACCCCTACTTTGTGTTTATGAATCCCATGCCCACATATGAGATCACTTTCTTGAACCAGCTTCCCAAGGAGCTCACGTGCATTGGAGGGAAATCTGCAATTGAAGTTGCAAACTACATTCAGAGGGTTCTTGCAGGGACTTTGGGATTTGAGTGCACCAATTTGACAAGGAAGAGCAAATATGCCATGCTTGCCGGAACAGATGGGACAGTTCCATCTAAGGAGAAAGCTTGAGAGAGATAGGGACAAAGTTTTCCCTTTTGATTATTCAGTATTGGTGCCTAATGTGTTTCCAAAACAAATAGAATTATGATAGAAATAAAATCCGATTGTGGCCGGTAAAAAAAAAGAATTACAGTTTATGTATATTTTGTTATTCCGATATTTACAAATCATAACTACTGTTATTGGGTCAATCCTAAAGTCTAATTAGTACATCTTTTTGCCTTGAAGTTGAAGGTTTTATTTACTTTTACATATATAGTCTGTCAGTATGAATATGAGATAGGTATGGAAGATGTAGGACAGATAGACATGTGGCACATGGGATCATAAGTTGCATTAATTTCAGTAAAGCAGTAATGTTATATTGTTGTAGTATCATTAACTTGCAGGCAGGTCCAGCTAGAAGACTGACAAGCATGTCTAAACCAAGATAAATATGCCTTAATGGTAGAAAATGTACATATATGACATAACAAATTAACATGATCCTTATATTTCGGAGAGGGGTCTTACACAGCTAAATTTGTCCAATAAAAGCACCAGCAAAGACTTGATCCCAGCAGAAGAAGAGTTAACATGTATGCAAGTTGATGTCCTACTAAATGTGCTGAACTAATCGAACAACGCCGCTGTAGAGATATTCAAGTGTAATAGTTCTTTATATTTAATATAACAAATACAGGTCATATTTAAAAATGAAAATTTGATAATGAGAGGAAGAGAATCCATTCTCAACTTCAAAGATTGGGATAAAATTAAACTAGTGCATAAGAAGAAAAATGATCTAGTCAAATTATTAAGTTTTTTCTCCACTTTGTTTTCATTTTTCATTTGGTGCTTCGCATGTTTTTGGGGGTTTGCTTTGCAATTATCTTTAGATTTTTTCTACCCACTTCTTTTCTTTTTGTTCCCACTAGCTAGCTATTCAAACCTCATCAAACTCCCGGTCATCAAAATTTGGATAAAGTAGCCTCAACCAACCTAAATTAATAGTCACATCGAAATGCTCAAGGTTTGTTCAGAAAGCTATTCCCCCATTTTGGTGACTTGACATTAAGTCTATGAAAAAAAAAAAAAAAGCACTGGGATGCAGATGCTGAAAAATCCTGCTGATGCAGTTGAGGCAATGGATAGAGAGACATGATATATTTAAATGTAGATGATGTAAAAATATATGAGGCTCCCATAACCCATTGATTGTGTACCCAAAATTCAACTTTCAGAGTCTCCATGCCTTTGTTGATGCTTCAAATGCTCAAATTTCAACATCAAGTACAAGGGAGAAAAGGAAACAAATGAGTATGAGAGCACCAATGAAAACATTGGTTACCTCATTAGCATCTTCAAGCACTAAATAGAAGAAGATGAATGTGTAGTGGATTATTTCTTTCACAACGGATCCTGAGTCGAAAGCTTTTTATGCATATGCAGCAACAAATTGCATCTTTTAATTATTTATAATACTAGAATTTCTTTCTTATCTTTAAGGATTATTGATCTGTAAGTACTTATTATGTTATTTTATTCATTTTTAATTAAAGATATTTTTTTAGAAAAAAGTTAATCACAGTTCTTAACGTCTTTCACTTAATTCGAACATAAGAATAAAATTTATTAAAAATACAATATGTTATTCCCAAAAAGAAATTAAATGGTATAAAAAAAGAAACAATTTCTAGCACGAAGTTGAGAAAATGAAAACTGCAATGTAAGTATACATGTTCATTTGTTTCACAGTATGACATGTCACATCAAAGGAATCACCACTCCAAGAAGCACTAGCATTTTCCCTGTGATAGGCATATAATTTATGAGGGTTTTCCATTTTGGTTGGAACTAATCTTGATAAATGTTATGGCATGTATGATAAGAGAGAAAGAACATGATGAAAACGGGTAATGTGGTAGCAGTGCACAATATATTCAAAACAGAAACAATCATGTGGAGTCTGATAACTGTAGAATCAATGCACTCACAATAAACATCATAATAACACTGCAACAGCATTTTAAATATCCATATTAATGTAATTTTCAAGCCTGTGAATACAGTATCTTATATCATACAGCGAGAAAAAGTCTTTCCAAATACAACGTAAGGTACTAAATGTATATGTGCCAATTATAAGATGAACCTAACTTGCTAGGGAGGCTATTTATGGATGAGATATGTTTAACTAAATAATAGGTTGTGGTCCTTCTTTCTTCAGAGAAAGGTGGAAGATTATGGTCCATTTTGTCATTGCCTGTGCTCCTTAATGACTAATGAAATTACTGAGACATTTCATTAAGCACGTGGAAGTGCCAGACTGTTGCACAATGCCAAAGCCGGAATCAAAATTCTCTTTGAATGGTGGTTGATTGGATGTATAGTTTCTGTGTACTTGGATCTAACAGACACAATTTGGAGGCAAATAAAAGCGTATTCGGACAGTTTTATTTCTCAGTTGTAAAATGTGTTGAGAGGTTCGATTCTTTAGTAAGCCTCTGCCTATTCTAGGACATCAGATGTATCCTCCTTTCATTTATTTTAAGATATCACATGTGTTTTTCATAAAAAATAATTCTATTCGAGATAAACGATAATTTTTTTTTTTTCAAATATTTAACGCAAACTATCTACTCAGAATTAGTGTTAGTTGATTCATACACTGATATCCACTTAAACTTATGAGCAATTTAGTTGTTCATTTAATATTATAGTTTACCGGATTTATTCCAAGGGACTGGTAAAGGGATGTAAGATAGACTATCATATCTATCATGTCACAAATTTGAATCCTCATTCATCTTGAAATGAGGCTTAATTATTCTAACATTTAAATTTGGAGACAACTCTTGTCTTGAAGTCACACCTTATTTTAAAATTTTCACGAGTCTTCATAATTAAATAATCATAAGTTTAATAATTCTCTTCTTATATATAAAGTTAAATTTAAATTCCAATGATTTAAGTACAATTGAATTCGAATCTCATAAGCAAGATAAAACACTTAAAAAAATTTTATCCTTAGATATAAAAGACTTTCACGTGAGTAAACTGTTAGGAAAAGAGGATTTGATCTAGGTGAGATTAAATCATGTTCTGTAAAAACAAATTCTGTCAAAAATAACCAAGAAATTTAATGTCATACACTTTACCCTGTTTCAGTTAACAACTCAAGAAAATTACATTCCTAAGCACCAACACAGATTCAAATCTATAATATGATTACATAGTGAGGGATTTTATGAGTATAAAACTCCAAAATCATTGTAAAATAAACTAATAAACAAATGTTGCAACATACAGTCAAAGGCGGAAAATTAAAGTTGCCTCTAATAATTAATAAACTAACAGAATGCCGTCTTCAGTAGCACTTCCAGACACTGATGAAACAGATTCAAAATTGTAGCTTAACAATCACTAAACTAAAATGCACATAATTAACGTGCAGATCAAAACTGCAGTTAAAATAATTATTAAGCAATACACCAGTGGCACAAAGCCTTCCAAGCCTTTCATTAGCAATAGCCTTTTCAGCCTGATAAAACATCAAGTTAGCATATGACAGACTTGCCATAGAAAATGACATGGCCACCCTCCCAAAATGCTTACCACAAATACTAGCATGTAGAAAATCTTCAATAGCAAGTTGTTGCTTCTACTACATCGGATGTAGAAGCTAGAACAGCATTAGCTAGGCATGCATGTCAGCTGGTGAAAAGAAATCCCTTCTAATGCATAATTAAAATTTTGACATTCAATCAAATCAAACGACACATAAAATGCTTGATGTTTTAATGCATATTTTTCTGTCAGTGCCAAAAGTGTCACTTTCAACAATTTTATAGAAATCCTCTTGATTATAAGGCCTACCACCAGATGATTCACTAGACCAACTGATTCCTGGTCTGTGGATCTACATCTACCTGCAAACAAGTATCCAAGTTCATTAATATCACTATAATTATTGCTCATTCTTTTAATGAAGAAAGTAAAATCAGTCATGCATTAGTTTAAGTTGCAAAATAGCAATAATTTTCTGATAATCTGAAAATTCAGAGATAAAAAAATATTGCATAAACTGACAATAGAAATTAGGCTCAGGAGAAATATAGAAGATTCGTTATTCATTGATAAGTAGATGTGGGAGCCCAAACCACTATTTACTATTGAAGTGAGATCAAAATGGTCAAACATAATGCACCCCTGAAAGGATAGTTCTACAAGATTCCATTTAAGCTCATATAATAATCTCATATTTACCTTTCTGGGGGGAGTAAAAGAACCCCCTTCCCATTTTGACAAATCATTCTCTTTTTATCATATGGTAAAATTTAACATAGATCAGTTAGTTTATCTATTGTGAACTTCATTCAAGTCAGAAGTTTCAGTCATATGTCGTTCCAGATCAAAAGCAATTACCTACTACATCCAGTAATAGCAGGGGTTTTCATAGCCTTTTTCACAGAAAGCTTTCAGCAGATCAACAACAGAACATCAACGCAAGAAAATTCATAAGTCATATTAAGCCAAGCAAAGAATTACCACAGAAAACCTTAAGAATCAGAATGATAAGATGCCCATCTCCCTGAACAAGACATATCCACTTTCTCAGTAGGTAACGTGGTATCCAAGAAATTTGAAGCAGCTGCATTTAGCTAACTAACAGCCATAACATTTGGTGAAAAATTGAAGATGAAATCATTCCTTTAGAATGTTTCTAGCTTAACTATGAGAATTAGTCCCTCCATACTCTTACATCAAAGCTATCATTTTAATCTATTCTGTGCATGGTTCTAAATAGTGTTTCATAGTTGCAATTGCAGCCGCAATATTGATGTTGAGGAGTTGTCCGCAACCTCAACAGCCCACAAATGCAATGTGAATTTAAATGACACAAAATGTTGCAACACATCTGCAACGTAGCCATAATGAAACTGCGATCGAACCGCAACGAAACGCCAGCATCATTCTATACCTCTTTTTTTGCCAAAAATAAAAATAAAAATAGAGACAAAGATTCATATTTAAGTGTTCTATTCTAACTTGGTCGAATGGGTATGACAGTATGAGATGTTGGGGATACAAAATTTAAAAATAAATGAAAAGTTATACTATTTTATAAGTAAAGATTTACCAATAATTAGAAAAATTATAATTTTTTTTTTACATTTAGTACAAACATATAATAATTTTACATCGCAACAAGCGGATTCTCCATCATAGTAGGCACAATAACTGTAATCACAATTTAGAAGCATGATTCAATGATATTTAAGTTTAAGTAAAAATATAAAGCTATTATTCTCTTGAGTCAACTAATAAATATAAAACTACCATCTTGTTTGATTATAAACAAAGAGGTTTAAATATAAATTTTATTTAACTTCAATATCTTTTTATTCTCACAAATATAAATGTATATCTTTTTAGTCCTTAAATTTAAAAGTATATTTTTTAATTTTTTAAATTTGTAAAATATTTTTTTAGTCATTTTTGAAATTAAAAATCACCGTAAATTAATTAGAAATAACTAAAAAATCATTTCACGAATTTGATAGAATAAAAAATATAACTTAAAATTTGGGGATTAAAAAAATATACCCAGATTTAAGGGATAAAAATATATTTAAGTCATTTAGTTTTTAAAAAATATTTTTTTTATTTTGGTCATTTAAAATATTTTTTATTTTAATCTTGATTATCAAATAACAAAGATTTTGATTGTTTAATGACTTATATAAATAGTCACGCATAATTTTTTTAATAAATCATATTTTTATATTTTTATCTGTTTAAAAAAATTAATAATATCATATTAATTAATAAAAAATTTTTAAAAAATTTCACATAAGGATAACTTGAAAAGCTAACAGACTATCAATGTTACTTATCATTTAAAAGACAAAAACTACGACCAAACTTAAACCTTCTTCATTGATAATTCGATCAATTTTAATACCCCTCTAATAAAGAATTAGGGTCTCACAATGAATAACCTATATGTTGTTTATTTTTATCACATGCCTTTCTTGGTTCATGATAGGATATTCTAGTGTCCTAGACAAAGAGAAACCAAACCAATTGACAGTTAAACTTCATTTCGGAGACAACATTGTAGGGACTATAATTAACTAAAAAAAAAAACTACTATAAAAAATTTCTAAAGTACAAAACAAAATTCGTATTTAATTCAAATGTAGATAAGTTTTTAATGAAGCAATTTTCAGGACGGAACTCAATTCAAACTGTGCGCCCATCTTCTCCTCCATCTTTACCCACATTTTACTCCTTTCCTTTGCGTTGTTGGGTCTCATCCTCATCTTGTTCATAAACCCGTCATCACCTTCATTTCTTCCTGTGGACTCTACGGTTATGGTGGCGCAGCGTGGGTTCGTTCCTCTGCCACACAATGGGGTCTCTGTTTTTGTCACTGTTTCTAGAAACATTTAATTACAGATTAAAATTAGTGTTGTACCCCTTGAACTCACCTTGTATAGAGATTAGCTTTTAACACTTCACAATCTAGCAAATTAATGTGCAAATCTTTATTGTGAGAGCTGTTCCTATTTATTATTCTGACTTTACCTTGAATAACATTTTCTTTTAAAATAAAATAAAAGAAAAATTCAAACACATGGTTGGTGATGGGTAATGATATGTTTTGAAAGTTTATCAAGGTTAGGATAAATGTCATGAATCAAAAGTGTGTTTATAAAAGATTTATTTATTATTCACCAACAAAGTCTTTATATCAACAATAAGATTTGAATCTTGAGTTTTGAATCATATTCCTACTAACTTAACTAACCCTGCGGTGCATTCCTGCTTTAAACAAACTTTTACGTGATTGAGGCCCAGGGGTACGTGGTGGTATTTGGTGTCTAGTCTAATTCTTGAATAGTTTAATTTTGATGCACAATGAGTGTTAAGGTTTTCATGCTATCAAATAATTATAAATTTATGTATGACTTTTAAAGCATAGTACAATGTCCTGGAGAATCCAACAAGTTCATCCATAAAAGTTGCAAAAGAAGTTGAAACAACATATTTAAAAGGACCTTGACTTGTTTCTCCTTTGACAAGCATCACATAGCTTGTTCTTGAGTTAGGTAAGTCAATTCCTAAGTTTTTAGAAGTCAATTTGTTTAGATTGTTCTTATACATGAATGTATACAACTATTCTATGTCATAACCATACTATCTTCCTTAGCAATAAGATATTTAATATCATTACAAGCTATACCATGTAGACATATCATATATATGTTGTCTATCATATGACCAACAAATTTGACGTGATTGCCATGTTTATCACTAATCATCCAACAGTTAGGTGACAGGCATTTTACCTAATGACGTGAAAAAACACGTTTACAGGGGATCTTCAGTTTTTGGAGAAATCAAAGGTGAGAAGCTTGGATAGTTGCCGTGTCTCTGACTCTCAAAAACCAGCCAAGAAATTTAAGCTTCCCACCTTTACATATTTTAATAACTTCTTAATAAGGTTTATTCGCAGTAAAATAAAATTAATTACTATTAAATATTTCAATAACTTTAATAATAACGACATCAATAATGAATCAATCATGTCTATTTATTTTTAAATATTTATAACATAAAATTAATTATATTTATAAATACAGTTAACTCTGTCAATAATTTTATAATATTATTAAATATTTGTAAAATAAAATTAATTATATTTATATATATAATTAATCATATATGATAATTAGTAATTTTATGATATTATTAACTAGTTAAAAAATAAAACTAATTATATTTATACATATTTTATGTGTGTTCAATATTAATTACAATAATAAATTTATATAATTATATTCATTTATCATTAATTATTTATAAAATAAATTTAATCCTATTTTAAAATGTAGACTAGGTGTGCAAAATCTAGTGATACATTAAACTTTTTCCTTTCTTATTTTACTCCACTTTTTTAGCCATGTCACTAAGTTAATTCTTAACATCTAACACTGTTATACGTTTGACAATGAATGACTTATTAAATTGATTTTAGCTTATTTTTAATGAGTAACTGATTTAAGCAGTTAAAATTATACGAACCAAATTCACCCATTTAATAAATTAGAAAAAAAAAACACAATTAAGCCAATATTCTATGTATAGTAGCACATTATCAATAGTAGTGTGATTTGAATTATCAACTTTACCAACATCGTTCATTCATATATATATATATATATATATATATATATTGTCTCTGTAAATCACATAACTACATACATTAAAAGTGAATTTTGTAAAAAACTACAGAACTAAAAACATATTTTTTTTAAAAAAATTTATACATAATTATCACATTCAAAACATAACTGATATTTCATTATTTAATGGTTATATTTAATGATAGAAATAAAAAATTGTTATAAAAAATTGCATATTAATTAAAATTGATAAATTTTTGTTTAGAGACTAAAGATAAAATTAAAAAAAGTTTATAAAAAAAACTTTTTAATCTAAAATTAATTTGTTGAAAAAAGAAATTAGGAAATTTAATATTGAAGGGAGGTTTACAATTATTCAACTCAAATTATTTTAAACTATCCGTCAAACCTTTCAGCTTAACTAAAAAATAAAGTTTACAAAAAACAAACATAAAGAAATGCAAGCAAATTGCCTTGTGAACCATTCGCAAATTCACAAAGTGAATGTCGACCTACTAAATCATAAACCTATTTATATATCGATTTATTCAAACTAGCTGATCCACTTAATCCTAAACTTAATGCGTTGACTGTATCACGACGTTCAATAAATTACATTATTCCAATATTCAGACTTACACCTCAGTTCATAATTTAGAAAAGTTAATATCGGTTTTAGAAGAAATTTATATACACAGAAACAGATTCTTATATTTTAGATTCTTTGCAAGTTTTCTTTCAATAAGGCATTGAATATAAGAACTGAGTCTTGTTGCAAATCTGTAGCCATAGCCTACACCTAATGCTCTGTTATGCATATTGGCTGCTTTAGCTCGCTTCATGGATGCCATTGCTTAGAATGTTCTTCCCGAAATACCTTAAAGTTTGTGTATGGAATATAATATATCATAGATGCTGACCAATTAACGTCGTCTTTTCTTTTGGTGAAGCTTTAGATTTAGATTGAATTATAGAGTTTTAGACTTAAACATTTGATCAATAGAAAAAGTTACACTCTAATTATAGGTACAACTTTTAGCTGTGTTTGATCTAATTAATTAGGATAGACAAAAACTGATTCTAATAAACCAGCAAGTCAAGATGATATCTTAAAAGGTCTTCTTCAATATGCAAAACCCCGTTTTGTAGCAAGGCATCTTTTTATATTTTCAGTACTAAGAATCTCTTTTTCAAAGTTGCATTAGGGTCCCTCATAGCCCCCTTTTCTCTCTTTACTCCTTGGGCGATTCTTTAGAAGCCCTCTCATAGTGTATAAAACTATTTCCATCTTTGGGGAAAACTATAGCTAATTCTTCTAATTTTAATACCTTCTTTCCTTGACTTTTCTATTTCAAGAAACAAAATTACTCAGACCTTTATTAATTACTTACTATTTTTATTTATATCAATCTTACTTTCTTTATATATTTTAAACATTGAATTGCAGAGACAAAAGGCCAATATGGAATCCTTCTTCAGAATTCTTGGTAATTGGTTTCATAAAACATTAATTTTTATTCTTATTTATGATAATAATTATGGCAAAAGCCTGAAAGTCAATGCCATTTGCTACTCTACAGCTGTGAACAATGC
Organism: Pachyrhizus erosus; assembly: GCA_026544285.1. Taxonomy (NCBI): domain Eukaryota; kingdom Viridiplantae; phylum Streptophyta; class Magnoliopsida; order Fabales; family Fabaceae; genus Pachyrhizus; species Pachyrhizus erosus. The sequence goes on from JAMLFT010000347.1 coordinate 24,197, forward strand.
TGATGTTTTTGCCATATATGTTCTAGAAGTGATTGTGACATATTTAACTGATGTTTGGAACCTTAGGCTGACACATGCCACTGCCATCATTAATATTTTCGTGGGTGCAAGAGACATGTTGCTTGTTGAAATGGTCTTCCTTGTGGATGTGCTGTTCTGTTATCACCACTTGTTCGCCATTTCATCTATTCCAAATTGCATAATACGTATCAAAACGACAAATTATATAGTATGAATGGAGCCATTATTTCTTAGGTTTTGTAGTTGAGGTTGCAACTTTACAGTCATTCCAACTTATTTAATATACAAAACAGGAATAAGAAAGCACTAGTGAGCATGCACGTGAACATTTTGGAATAACAAGTACTTTCAACTTATTTAACATACAAAACAGGAATAAGAAAATCAGAAAAAAATAATAATAACACAATGTCTACATAAATGAAAACTGTTTTCAGTCCGCACTCTATTAATTTTTGACCTATTCTTGTAGTAGCTTAACTATTACTCCTAGCCACCCATATTCATAGCAAGTAATTTATTCTTCAGCTATATTGCATTCTTAATTATAGCAGTTAATTGTATAACAATATGTAATGCACATGCTGCACGTTGTAGGGAATGATCTTATTATCACTTTCCTCACCCCCCATTACTTTCTAAGGAGGTAAGCAACACCCAAAAGAGTTTATATTATACTGCTTTATCCCTCCTGGCTGTTGGATATGCTGGACATGCAGCTTCATACGAAAGATCTTTGGAGTCACAAATTAATAGACAAATCACTTATGAAGAGCTATGGGACAACATTTATAATGGACTAAAGATTATGGCTGTAATTATGTGTAATTAAAGACTTATAATAGCGAATTATAAATTTCTAGGTGGCCTCATCACTTATTTTCTCTCTTGTGTTGGTGGTTTTGCAATTCAGTTCTTAAAGTCATGGGCACTTCGTTTCTACGATCTTTGTCACAGTAGCTATGCTTCTTTACTTGACTGGGATTGGTTCTTACAGAAAGGGCTTTCCAAGTGGAAGCCCTTTCACAACCTTCTTTAGAGTCTTGGTAGAATCTTGTACCAAAACGTCCTATGCCATCCCAGGGAATGCAAATGACCTTTACCATGAAAATGGGGACCCCGCTATGTCTCGTACTAATCTCCTCATATAACTTTTAACTTAATGACAAAGATGTGGATGTTATTAGCATATTTCGTGTATATATAAATGAATTAATTATAATAATATTTTATGTATTTTATATTAATTATACTTGATATTTTTTATTTTATATTAAGTTTTAAATATTATACTTATATTTTTTTATATATTACATTAATTTTTTTTAATATTTAAAAATATTATACTGACATCTATTTATATATTATATTAATTTTTTATAAAAATAATATAAATTTTAAAAGAAATATTACGTGTAATTAAAAAAATATTATAATTTGATATTAATTATATATTTTTAAAATTTATTATTTGTCTTGTCGTATTTATTATGTCAGTCTAAAGTTAATTTTGACAAATTTAAACTTTAAAAATTAGACATATTATTTATTTTTGAAATTTATATTATACCATATACTTGAATTTTAGTTTTATATTTTTATTTTAATTTCCAGATTTCATTATACATTTATTAATTTTTATATTTTTTTTCAATAACTGAAATTTGTTTACTCTAACCAAAGTCTCGTTAATTTAAATAGAATTGGATTTGGGTCTCTTAAATTTTAAATTTAAATTTTATAAATAAAAAAGTTGTATTAATTTTTTTTATTAAAATTAATTTATTAATTTTTTAATAAAAATTAGTTATCGATAGTGTTGATGAATATCGCACGTTAATATAATATTTATGGTGAGAAAAATTGCTTAATCTTATTATATATATTAAATCTTAAGTACTTGAATTCAAAGGCAAAATTTCAAATCAGATTAGTAAAAAATCCGTTCCAATACATGCCACATCTACCGAATGAAAAAGATAACAAAACTATTTCTCCTGGTAACCCTAACCGTTTGGCAAATTCTGATCATCCACGAATCTGAATGCAGGTGACTGGAAAGGGCAGCCATCATAGTTCCCAACTCAACCCCGAAGAACAAAAACTTAACAGGTGGAAACTCTGCAGTGCAAAAGAAGTAGAAGAAGCTAAGTGTTTTTTTTTTTTCTAATGATACCATTCTGGGTAAACTTGGCAATGTGTGGAGTTGTTACTTCCATTGGAGGCACTGACTTTATGGAGCAAGGAAACCAAATGAACCTTAGGAAAATTGCAGCTCCCTCTTTTCACACCTATTGTGTTTCACAAATTGGCCGAGATTTTTGTCTCCTTTCTCTGTGGCACAGTCCGAGACAAGGTACGTGAAAGCCAAAGAAAATACGTTGCCCCAATAGGAATGGCAGTGGCAATATTATGCTCCATATTGTGTTGCATAACTGCTGCTGCAGTTGAGAGGAGGAGATTGGATGTTGTTAGAAGGCATGGATTAATAATGGAGATATCAAAAGACAAAAACAAGATCCCAATGACAATGTTTTGGCTAATTACTTGGTGTATATCACACTTGGTGTAACTGGAGCAAGAATCATGGGGAGTGTTGTCACAGTTTATGCATTAGGCAAGGCTAGTGAAATTGGAGGAAATCCAAGTTGGTTTCAAGGCACAATAAAAGTCGTCTATACAATTATTATTGGTCATTGGCTCCATTAAGTTCTTTAAATTTAGTCTTATATGCTTTTGTGGCTCTGCAATTCTTTATAGAGATTCTACAAAGCCAGGAACGGGAGAAACAGACGAGGCCACAGCTGCTGAGGATCCCAAATGTTTAGATTGCTTTAATTAGTCTGTATGCCAATAATCATCAAACGATTCCATCAACATGTGACCTTTTCTTTCACATTTAATGTTGGTCTTGATATATATAGGTAATATGGATATTAGTATTGCCATTCATAATTTTAATTCTAATTATTTCACCTTTTTGCCATTCATAATTTTAATTCTAATTATTTCACCTTTTGTTCTATACTTTTAATTCTTTTTTATCAGATGATTTAATATTTTTACAACAGATGTAAAAAAATGTAACAAAAAGGTAACGTGAAATAAATATATATTTATAATGTATATGTTAAATATTTTCCTTTTACGTATACAAAATATTTGAAATTTCATATTACATATATATGCAACATGCTGATTTATATATACATCAAAGTTTATTGTGTATCTATTATTTTAATTACCTGTCTTCATACTTTTGTATTATAAATATATTAAGCAGCTAATCTAGTTTCATATATTATTATTAAATATATGATTTCTTTTTAGTTTACATATGGAGTGAATTCTTTGAGTTAACCAAAATGAAATTTATTTAAGTCGGTACAAAAGGAAGAGTAATATACTAATGATATAGCATTGAAATAGTATCTTTCAGCATAATTTTTGTATAATAAAAATTAATTTGTTAGTATAGAAATTGAATAACTCTTAATATCGTTTTCATGTTCCAGTCAAATTATGACCTTCAGGAACCTCGCCTGAAATCATATTACTTGGGTTTGCTTGGAATTAAGTGTTGCATGTTTATTAAAATATATTATCGTTAGTTAAACATATAAAATGAATTCGATAACATTTTTATTAATAACTTTAAAGTATTCATTAGTTAATTTATTAAATTTTTGCTTTTAAGTAAAACATCAAATTACTTTTTAAAAAAACAGAAAATTGTTTTAAAAATTTAAAAATATTAAACACTTATACTTATTTAAGTTATATAATTTTTTCCTCAACTAATATTCTAAAAACACCAAAAAAATAAAATGTTAGTTTTATTCAAGAAAAATACTACTTACACATAACATTATTAATTTATTTTTTAAGCATTTATTGGTTATTTATTGTTAGTTGCTTAATTTAACCATGAAATTCTTCAAGATTTTTAATGCTACATATAAGTCCAATGGGATTTTTGGAAATTTTCTTTTGTAGTATTAAAATGTTTATTGGATATTGTTCTTAAAATTCCCCTAAAATGGGTGGGAAAATAAAAATCCTAGGACTCCATGAAACTTAATTACTTTATATATACTAGTGATTAATGAAGATGTTGAATTAGGTTCCATTGTCCTCACTATCTAGCAACTCGAAATCGGGTCTTAGGTCTAAGGTTCCATTTTTCAAATATAAATCATATGGAAAAGATAAAAATAAAAGCTTTATTGGTTCTGAATCACATGATAACATAATAAAATAGTATAAGGATCATTAGCACAAAAATTATATTCTTTTACAAGTAAACAATATACAATTGCAAATCCAAATCCATGTGGTCCTTGAGTGTAGCAAGGCATTCATAAAGGCATAAAGGGAAAATTCGATGAAATGCTCCTCAGGGTGGCAATCGCAAGAGGTGGAACGATAGTGAGGTGGCAGTGATTGTTGGAGTTACAAAGTTGATGATGACAACGATGGAAAAGGCTATAGTGGTGGTTGGGTAGGGGGTTCATAATCATAAATGGTTGTTTGAGACGGTTTAGAGTGTGTTTTTGAAGAAGTGTGAAGTTGTGTTTATGAGTTACCTTCTGTAAGAAAAATATTAAAGTGGGGTGAAGAATTGTCAGATGAGTGTAGGGGGATCTTTGATTACATCTCTCTGTGTGTGATAACGATAGAGAAAGGAACTATTTGATTCCAACAAACTCAGGGAAGTGAAGTGAAAGAGAGGAAGGACATGGAGAGAGATATAAAATAAAAAAGTAAAACGTAAACTCCAAGGTTATTAATTAATACAAGGATTACTTTATTCCTTTTATACTACTTTCATTATTATAGCCATAAAAAATAATATAAATTAAATTAAAATATATTGATAATGTTAAAAAAAAGTTCTACATCACTAATTATGAATTGTTAAGCATTCAAAATATTGTTTTCATAATAATTATTTTAAATATTTAAAATAATCTGAACTATTTATTGGATTGGATTGGACATGTAAAAAAAAAAATTATCAATAGGTCGTGACCAATATCTATTAGGATTAAACGGAACAATTAGCAATTGAAATTTAATTTTGGATTTAGTTACTTTAGAAATTAGGATACTAAATGTACAGATGAAATCATGATCCTAAGTAATTTATTCATTGTTATTTGGTTACTACAACTTAATTTCTTAAGCAATTGATAAAAACAATTTCCAAATTATAATTTACCTATACAACATTATACTTTATAGACTCTATTAATTAACATTAGTCTTTTAGTTATAATGATTGGGCTTAAATTCATTATTAGAGTTGGATTGACCCAAATGATGAGAAGCTCAATCTAGTCGTAAGAACTTTGTACGATATACAACCCTCAATCTGGAACCTAGAAATTGAAAAACAATTAAATTTAAATAGTTATTTTATATAAAAATAAAACTTTTTAACCAATATTTAGAAATTTATTCCAAGATGTAAATCAGCTCAACATCTTAAACGTGTAAATTGCTCATGTGTCACGATAGATTTTGCAATGCTAAGGACCCAGCAGCACTAAGGCATAGTAGACCATGCATTCTTATATTAATGGCCTCAGTCTAAGATAGTATCAAGTAACTATAAAAACTCATGTGGGTTTGAGGATTTCAAGTGACTAGTGACTTTGCAAAACATATTATCCCATTTCTGCTATGTGGGGATCAGGGTGGGCACAATGCTAATGGCTCAAATCCACACCACCTAAAGTTGCTGAGATGAATACAGAGTAGAATAACATTTTGGTCCTAAAAGTGTAAAACACTAGTATATTAATTTTTTAAATTAAAAAAATTTAAAATACGTCCCTAAGATGTTAAATAAATACTTAGAGTATCTGTTGAGGCTTTAATTTTTAAATATATTATCAATTAAATTATACAGTTTTTTGAAATAAAATAACTGAAAAATTGTATTCTTATTTTTTTTTTAATTTTCTTACTTTCAAAAATTAATGTGACATATATATGTACCCAAACATGTACCAAGAGCTTGGGTCACGTGTCACCCTCGTTGCCCTACATTATGTAGTTCAAAAAAGCTTCCAGTCGAGGAACCCAATAACCTGAAAATCTCATTGGATTCTTGATCATGTCATGCACTATTTATTCATAATGCCATCTGGAATTTTTTGTTTTCTTCTTATCATGATATGATTAGTGGATGATAATTATTACCAAACGTGTGAACATTAACACTTAACATTTTTTTTTGCCATGCACCATCATTGCCTGCTTCTAGTCAATCTTTTTTGTCACAATTTTTTAAAGTATACAAATTGTTTTACAGATAACAGTCCAAGTTTAATACTGTTACACTGGATGATGATCTTGATGTTACTGCTGCTTTAGTGAAATTTTTTTTTTATCAAAATCAAGGCATGAAAAAAAAGGTAAGGTAAAATTGTCACAAGGAAACAATTGTTGTTGGGTCAATTCTTTTGTACTCTTTTTCATAGGGCTTCAGAACCACTGAACCAAACCTGGTAAGATCCAAATTTACTAATTACTTTTGGTGCATTACACTGAAAAAATATATATATATTTGAACACCCAAATACTAATAAACATTCATGGGATGTTTGATTTGTGGATTAAATTGCATCTCTAAGATTCATATTTTTGAAAATGTTATTATTAAAAATATTATTGTTATCAAAAGATATTTGATAATTAACTATGACTCTTTAAAATAATTTTTATCTGATTTCAATTAAAAAATAAAACTATTTAAAATATAAAATAGAATAAAAAATAAAAAATTATTTTAAATAATAACTCTCATTGTCATATAAATATAAGATTCCTACCTTTTAACATGAGAATGAAAAGAGAAAAAATCATATGTAAAATATATTTCTAAGAATAGATTATGTTTGGGAATAATTTTTTAGAATTTATAATAAATATAGAAATGTTATATTTTTAAGTTCACATTTAACAAAAATATATATATGACTTAAAATAAACACATTCTTAAACAAAAAAAGAAAAAAAATATAAATATGATAAATGATATAACTTAATTGAATACATTTCATTTATAAATTTTCCCGAGATTCATGTCATAGTTTGTATGGTTTGGGTGTAACGCACTCATCACCTAGTGGTGAATTACATCATAGTTCATATTTAATAACTGCTAACTGCACTGAGGATTATGACTTGTATTGCATAGTTGTTGGATTCTTTTAGGGGAATAGGGAATCTGGGTTGGATTTCTAATGTTCTGGTCAAAGGGTTGTTGTAAAGTTGAAATCAATAGGAATATTTGCTGATTTGCTGGATATGGTTGACAGTGGCTTTTCAAATGTTGGACAGAATAGAAGAGGCATGGAAACACGAGAATGCTCCTCTGTCAGCCATGTGGGGTAGTGATGTACATGTCATAACAACACTCCTAAGCAACTTGAGTGGCTAATAACTTCATCTTATGCCCTGTGCCAATTGAAATATCCGGTGGCCTAATTAATTGTAGGTACTCAAGCAACATTATAAAAAACTATTTCATTTAGAAAGTATCTTGGGCCTACTTGTTTTACACTAGGTTAGTTATCTTCTTTGAAGTCATTACAAAAATGGGGAAAGAGCTGTTTACGCATTAAGAGTATCATCCAATTGATATCCTATGACTATTGCCTTTAAAAGTAGAGATTATTAAAGTAGGTACAATTTCCCTTAACAAAGTCTTTCAATTATCGCTAGAAATCAAATCTTATTTAACATTCTTAAAGAGAAACTCAACTATCTATTAATTGTATATGTCTAACCTTCTTGGTGGAGCTTGATGTATATGAAAACACACAAAGTGGAGCTTAAGTTCAGGGGAAATCCAACACACTGTGTCTTCTCATGATGCATTCAAATTCAGATTAGATACATATGGCTCCCTAACATTTGAGAAAAAGAAATAATAGTAATTTTTTTTTTTTTTGGTATAAGATCACAAGCAATTGATTCATTAGACAATTTTATTTTTATTTTTTATATTTGTCCCTTTTTATTATCAATGATAAATAAAAAGTACATAGCTAATTATGTTGATCCACACTCTGTTAAGCAGAGAATTTGATCGTGCCATAATCTGCGAGGATTGTGATACAAGTTTAGCCGTTGAAAAATAAAAGTTTTCATCCGAAAGCTCATTCAATATATTATGAAGAAATGTCATGAATTTGTTTGTTTTCTTTTACCATTTTTTTAGCGAATCATAAACGAAGAGCAAAAGTTTACTAATCAATATATAATGCCCAAGAAACAGATACGGGGAATTAGAAGGTCCAACAATGTATTGTTATGAATGCAACGCTACAATCTGCAATTCAAACTAAGATTTGAGCTAATGTTAATCTCAGAACCTCTACACTCTACTCACAGCATACATAGCGCACAAAGGATTAACCTCTCTTTCCTTACACTTAAAACATGTTAATTGAAATCAATAAACTATAAAGCATACCCTTTTGCACTTCACACACACATCTGAATTCTCATGCATGTAGCATCCTTAGAGAACTCGGAGAATTCTCAAAGACTCAACTCAACTTGGTCTCTCCCTAGATGAAGAGGAATGTAAGAACTCAATGCAATCTTCAACAGTTTCAGCTCTATGTGAATCAGTGAGGTCTGACAATGAACGGGACCTGACCAAAGTGGATGAAGAAACCTTCCTTGAGGATCTCCTTCTCACAGAAACATTTTTTATAGCACTTGCCACCTTTTCTCCTAGCCGCAGTAGCAACCTCGCAGGAGACAAGTTTGTGTCTATAGGCAATCTGAAAGTACACGATCTGGTGATCCTCTTCACGTTTCTTGAAACTCTATCATCATTGTTGTTGCCATCACCGCTGTATTTGAGAAAGATGGTTGATTTGTCGTTGACATGAGGACTAAAGCACACCCTTTTGCTCTTTCTTGACATTTGAATGATTAAAGGAGACTTCTATTGGCACAAAAGATTTTGTGTTAAATCTTCTATGAATGTTTAATGAAGTGAAAGGAAAGAGAGAAATGAATTCAAAAAAGAGGAGAGGAGAAGCAGAGTGAGAAGAATGTTTGTGAGAGTGGACATTTGGATACGAGTATATATAGATCAATCAATTCGAGGAAACAAGCTGAATTAAGCTACCTAGTAAAACGGAAAAGATGACGTACAAGACTTAAAATTAATCCTATGTGCTATTTATCATAAGTATATTGGCGACACATTGGTTATAAGAGCAGTTATATTTTTTCATTATTTTTGCACTAAAAATCATTAGCATTAAAAAAAATTAATTTTGTAGTTAAACTATAAATAATGTAAGATCACGTAGTTGGCGTATGGTATAAGAATTTTATTACATTCTGTTTACCTAAGAATTTCTCTAACGAAACATTTTGTTCAGTAATTTATTGGTTGACAACGAGAATGCAGAGAGGGAAAGAGAAAATTTTACTTCTGAGGGTTAAAATTAAAGGTGAAAAGGTGTTAATTATGGTACATAACTTATATATATTGTTTGAAGTAAATAAAAAGGTAAAGGGATGTATAATATGTAAAAAGAAGTTCAAAGTTAACGTCACCCAAGATCAATCAAGTATCTACCTAAGGCACAGGTCAATTGATATACGTGCATGAGACATGCACACATGGGGCTAATGTTGAATTAAGAATTAACATTAATGGGGCAGGTTTACCACTACTAAGGTAATGGTTGAGAGTTGAGAGAAGGCATGAACAGCAAGAAGATTGTGACAGAATTTCTCAGGGACCAATAAGTAGGGTAAAAACAATAAAGGGTTTTGGTCAAAAGACAAAGTGGTGGTGGAGCAGTAAAGACTTGAGAGGGAGACAAAGAGTGAAACAGTTTTGTGCTGAAAAAGGAGGTAACAGAGACAGTGAGGATAGGGAACTGCTTATTAGTCTTCCAATCAACGTTGCTTTTTAGGTGGTATTGCAGGGCCAAGTTCTGCTTTTTGCTACCCCTTTGGTTCTGTTTCTGAAATCCGAAATCGAGATATCATATCATTGCCCGTATATCTTCTGCAACAAAGAGAATAAAGAGATGGGGAGGGAATCTGTTTGAATGTATGTGGTTGGCGTGAATATTAGGGAAGTAAGTCCATAACCACTTCCTCTCATACTTGACAACTTTTTTAACTTCTTGTGGTACAAGGAAATTCATACACAGAAAATTGATGCCTCTGCCTCCATTATGGCCTCCAGCAATTTTGTTTGCTAGGTGATACCTTTTGGCGTCTTGGCTGCATTATAAATTCCTAAGCTTCTTTTCACACGCAAATCAACACTTAATATAATACTATATATATCAAACATGTCAAATGCTAATTTGAGTCCTTAATATATGAAATCTGGCACTCATTTGGTGTCAGAGTTTGGCAGAGCCATGTTGATTATTGCTATTATTTGATTTGTTTCCCATCTTGAGGACAATACCAAGCCTTACTTCTGTAACTCTTTACTAATACTTTTGTACAAAAATGTTTTCTTCACATATTTTTTCTTTACATGAGCCACAATCTTTCTTTATATATAAAAAAGTAGAGATAGGGAAAAAATAAAAAAATTCCGGTTTTCCTCTCTCCTTTGATTATAATAAGAGAGTATAAGGTCAATGTAAATAAAAAGGACATAGAAAAGATTTCTTGTATGCCCAAGCTCCATAAAATGTTGACCTTATTGAAAGATTTTTATTTTCAATATTAAAACAGAATTTGTAAATAATCTTGTGAGTCAGACAGATTATCTTTATTTTGTTTTGCACATTTGCTTCATCAAGCGTGCGTTTGAAATGGTATAAAGATGAAGCGACACAAACAACACAAATAAACAAAGCTTTAATAGTAATCTTAGAGAAAATCTTGACCCGTGGACCATCATGACTAATGGATTTTAATAGATGAGATTGTGACATCATAAGTTCCACATTGGACGGGTTATTGTAGGAACCAGCACGCCCCTTTGTCATCTTGAAGAGGTAGGGAGTGTTATATGGGACTGAGTGGGACTACTAGATTTAGCTAAAGTTCCAAGTGAAAAGGGAAATGAGACCCTCATTTATATATATATAATCTAAATGTTAGAATATTATAATCATATAAGTGATAACGATTTATATTATTTAAATAAAATGTTCAACATTTGAATCTTAATCTTAAATATGAACTAAATTAAATTAAGAAGAAAATATTTATTTTATATATACTCACAATTTCTTATTAATATCATAATTAAAAAATATTAAAACCATACATTTATATCATATTATATATTCTTTTTTACCATATATTATACATATAAACTATTTACTGATATTATTAATGATTAATATTTATTGTGAAATTTAAGTGATCAATTTTAATAAGATTTTTTTTTTCATAATTATACTTTTTTATCAACAAGATTCACACACATTTAAATATTGTCTATTGATGGTAATGTTGGTGTGTGATACTATATATGACTTCATATAAATTCACACATACATTAAATAAATAAAAAAAAGGGTGTAAAATGATTCAAACTCCAACTGATCCTCCACGAACCTTTCTTTAATAAGGCATCAAAAGATGTTTTAAAATAAAAAATCAAAACAGCTGACATGATTAAAACAAAAACCCAATAAGAGTTCCTTTGGGCTTCGAACGAAGGAGATTTAGAGCATAAAGTTATTGAGTAATTATACTAAGTTTTATGCCTTCAAAAAATAACAGATGATACCTTATCTTTCGTATATGATGACTCTACATACAATTTTCTCACATTTGATTGTTTCTCCTTCTAAGGTCACCCCATTTGCCTTCCCTTCACCATCAAACTCTACCTGTTTACTGGAGGTAAAATGGGAGAACTTAAAACACTAAATTCATCTTTTTGTTTATTAGAAATTGGCAAGCAAAAACTAAACACACAATTCTAGAAAATCAGAAGACATATCCTTAAAACTTCATTTATAGTGTATTTGAATAAGCAGGCTAAGCTCTATTTTCCTCATAAGACTCCACCATGCCTCTCCTGGTAAACAAAATCACACCCTCTCCTGGATGAACCTTTTATTTTTTATTTTTTTTTATACGTAGAAAAATAGAATTAATATTTTGTAAATACAACTAAATGTTACTTTTGTATTCGTAGAAATGGGTTTATACGCACCACAAAGAAGATAGAGAAAGGATACACTAGCCCATCTTTATCTGCTATCCTAAATTGGGGCTTGTTAACCACACTATCATTTTGCTAAGTTCACCCCCAGCTTTTAAAAAAAAGTATGAATTTCCTAATCCACTCTTCCCTCTGATACTCACAACCCCCTTCTCTTTCTCTTCTTCACATCCTTATCTCTCTTTCTCACACACGTTCTTGCATTTAGTTTGTCTCTTCTTCACTTCATTATCTCTATTCTCTTTCATTCCATCTCTACTCCTTTGTGTTGGTTGTGTTTGTCACTACTCCTCACGCCATCACACGTCACCCTCAGCTATGGTAATCATCTATTCGTTTATCTTTTATCTATCACGAATCCAATGGATACATGTTTATGTTGTATTATATGTACAGCAGAAACATATTTCCTTGTGATTTGTTGTTGAATAACAACAAGAAACATGTTTTCATTTTATAAATAACACAACGATGAAGAGGTTCGTTCATAGGAAAATTTATACCTAAGTCATTTACAACATTTCAACTATCTATTTGTAATTAGAAAAAATGACTATGTAGTTAATATTAATAAAGATTAATTGTAATAGTATTATTTAGCATAAACTCATTATTATCAAACTTATTAATTTTATGACCACACTTTGTTGGTATTGATTTTTGCTATATAATGTTATGTATTTTTTGCGTGTCAAGTGCCTCCGATTTTCTATTGCATAATGAAAACGCATTTTCATTTTGTGATTATTCCAAATATAAAACTAGAGTCCATTTCTATTTTGTATGGTAACTAACACAAAATAAAAATACATTTTTGTTGTATATTGAGGCGTGTATTTTTAATAAAAAAATGAATTTTTGTTTTATATTGTTAAATAATACAAAATGAAAACTCATTTTCATTCTGTATTAAAAGCACATGCCCCTAATGCATAATAAAAATACATTTTTATTTTGTATTTTCACTTATGGAAACACGTTTTCATGAGGAGTACTTTCGTAAAAGAAATTAAAATTAGGGGCATATATTTAGCAATAAAGGGGTGCCATTAAAAAAATCCTTCCTAAATTTAGTGTCAGACATACATGTTAGCCCGTGGATAGTGAGCTTTTATTACTTCAGTATTCAGGTTAATTTTATATTAAATTTGAATTTGAGGAGTTTGGGAAAGTAAATAACCCATATATTTCTATTTTTTATGTGTATATATTTCTATTTTTTATGCTGCAAGAATTTCTTTTTTATTAATTTGGAACTTATTTAGTTTATATTTTTTCCATGTTACACTCTTTGTTAGAATTGAAATAGATTTTGACATTAATTACAATACAAGTTCATTTACAATAAAAAAAATTACTTTTTTCAAATTGAGTTTGACCAAATAACATGTAGATCCTTAATTTTGACTAGAAGAATCAAATAACTTGTTATTCTAAAACTTCATCTAATTATGTTTTTTAACTTCATCAATCACATGCTTCCATTGATAAAGAACTTCAAGAACCTTAAGAAATTTGACAAAATTAAGTCAACTAGTGTGTCTCACAAAATTTAAAAAACTTTAAAAGACAAATAATTAAATGAGATTTTACCAAATTTCACATCTCAAAGAGTGATTAACATAAAAATAAAGACGAAATAGGAATGTGTATAAAGAAATTAGCACATAATTGTATTAGAATAGAATTTATTTACTTACCACAATCATAATATAAAAAAGATAAGATAAAAGCATACTTTTATTACAATATATTCCTAGTAGAAAGCAAAAAACATTAAATGTTATGATGAATGTACCTCAACCTTCATATTTGTGAAAAGAGAACTCCTTCAACAATTATCAACTACAAGACTTATATATATATAAAAAAAACACTTGAAAAAGAAAGTACAAATATAAACATGTAAATAATGTAATAGAAAAAAATGGTTTCAATGGAATTAGATAAAACCTGGTAAGTACTTGAAAATGCAGTAAACAATTTTCTAATAATGGAGGGTTTTTATCCCTCAATACATCTCAAGGTTCCAAATTATAGGTAAGTACTAATCTCACATAAAATAATTTCGAACTTAATGGGGGTTTGAAACCCTGTTACTTAATTGGGGTTAGTGAACCTTCGGCTTCGTAACTAGGGTTACAAAACTAGGATAATTACTTAGGATTTCAATTTTACGTGTAAAATTTGAAATTTTAAAGGTTGCTTAAAACCATAGGTAAGACTCTAGCTATGGATGCTTTACCCAAAAAAATTCTAACCGTGGATAATGCACTTAACAATAGTTAAAATTTCCTATAAAATTAAAAAAAATCTACATCTTTTTATTTGTAGTGACAATTTCTTTTTGAAAACCCTTTATAGGTTTTTTTTTTTCTTAAAAAAACCTTTAGTTTGGTGTTTCATCATAAAGAAGCTTGCTAAAAAGAATAATTACACTTAAATAAAAGTGAAACAGTTCTAAGTTAGCACTTTCAAAGACAAGTTAAAAAAAAATACTTGAATTAGTATTTTAAAGAACAAGTGTAAAAAGATTATTTGTGCAATGTAAAATTGTTTTTCTTGTTTATTTTTTCTGAAAAAATTATTTTTCTACAAACATTTGTTATTTCATGAAATCTTAGTAGTAAGCAAAGGTTGTGAGATGAATAATATAAACATTTTGTGGTGTTCTCTTCTTCCTTTACTTGTTGTTTATTTCATTGTACTAACTATGAAGGAGAAATTGTTATTGTCTTAAAATTCTTCCAGTTTTAAAATTTAAATTTTTTACATATAAAACTCAATTTCATTCGTATACATTGTTACATGCTTCACTTCTTCAACTAGTGTTGTTCAGTTTTTAAAAATATCAATATTACCTATTTTAAATGTGTTTTAAAATTATTTATGAAAATAAATTGAAAATATAATTCAACCTTCTTTTTTATTTTTTCTTGTCTTTCTAGAGTTAAATTTATTTCACTAATGGGTGACATAGGTTAATGATTTATTTGTGCCGAAGTCACTTAATAAAGTTTTTCTCATAAAACAAAAAACTAAGTTTATCTAACAGTGGTGAAAAATGCATTAAAACATGCATTTCAATAAAATTATTGATTATATATATAATGTATTAAAATGTGTATTTTAATAAAATTATTCTATATTTTCACCATTTATTTTTTAAAAGTAATAATTATAAAAAAATAATAACTTTAACCATTAGATTTTAAGGTTTAGGATTGATGAGGATATATAATAATTTTTTGAGTTATTATTGGAATAACTTTATCCCTCGTTCCTCTCTGTATAAAAGGATTAGAACATGACAATTTTTAAGGAATAATTAATATATTTACTCCTCCTTACAAAAATAAAATAAATTTTAGTATTTTTAAAGTTAAAAATAGCTAAAAACGTATAAGTTATACTAACATGTAAGTCCTTATAGTTTCATTAAACTTTTAGTTAAATTTTTATAGTTCAAAAGATTTTAGTAAAATTCTTATAATCTTAAAATTTTGCGATAAATCCTTGAAAATTTAATATCACTAAATCTCTATCAAATATTTTCAACATAATATATTTTTATATGTGTAAGCTTTTCATTCCTAAATCCTGTGTTTTATTCTACAGTTTTTTTTTATTTTTTATAAAAGATTATTTAACTTCATTACACTTTTTAATTTCAACTTTTTATTTTTTGCAATGAATTTTTCTATCAATGGTTATTTTGACGCATTTTATCCCACTTGAAAACCTTCTGGTATGGCAGGGTTTCGACCAAGAGAAGAACTAGCACCTAAAAAAACTTATAGAATCATCATACAGTACGAAAGAATATTTCAGTGGTGTGTCGATGCCTCAACCTTATCACATAATAGCCCAAATGATAATTAATCAGCACACAAAAGTCATGGTTGTGAAAAACCCTACCATGTTTGCAGCTTGTAATACATGCACCAAAAGAAAAAATTTACATATAAAAAAAAATTGAAAATTGTTATTTTATAACAATTTGGACAATAATACTTTTATGTTTATTTTTCTTTTATATATCATTTATTGTAAATAAATATTTCTATAAATTATTGTACGAATTATTATATATCTATTACATTACATTTTATTTTTTTTCTTTTACGAAGATAAGAGAAAATAAAAAATAATAATAAAACTTAATAATAATGACAGTTTTGAACTGTTATTATGTTAAAATTATTTATTTTAAATACATATTTTTAGTGACAATTAAAAATTATAAAAAGTGTTAATATAGTTTATAATTTAATAAAAATATGATGCAAAATAAAAGTCGAAAGATTTTAAAAATTGAGAATAAAATATGTATAAATAACTTAGGATTAAACATGATTTAATATCTAAAAAATTGTTTTTTTTTTATTTTAGTTTCTAAATAAAATTTGTGTTTTCATCTCAAAATTTTTAAAACACTAAAAGTTAGTTATTTTTTTTAATTCTATTAAAAGTTCTCATTAAACTATAACTGAGTCAACTTCTTTGTATTATTTTAGGAATGTGAAATTTATTGTGTTATTGTTAATTAAAAAATAATTAAATTTTAGTATTTTAAAAATTTTGAGAATGAAAAATATGAATTCTTTTCAAATATTAAAATTAAATAAGACAAATTTTTAGAGACTAAGATCGTATATAACCCAATAGTTTATTAAAAAAAAATCATCCAAAATAAAAAATTAAGGATTAAAAATATAATTAAATTAATTTATTTCCAAATTCCTAAATAGCATGAAAGATAGAAACTAGAAAGTACATGACGGTTCTTTTATAGGTAAAATTGCATACATGTTTTTCCACTCTTTTAAAACGATACGTCTTTTATGTTAGAGAAAAGAAAGTGGTACATCTTTTATCCTAAAGAATAATAGCACCCTTTAAGTGTGCCCAACTAATCAAACATGCTTGTAATTAATTAAAGCAACAATCAGAAGCATATGATTCTTAAGAAAAACCTGTTTACATCAATTCCATTTGATGGTGTACCCCTCAATGAACAAATTAAAGGTTGACATACAAACAAAGTAAACTGAAAAATTTAAGTGAGACCATATTACTAAAGTTCTTCTGTGAATTGAGAAGAAAAGAGAACAAAGTAACACTATTTTTAAATTTATTAAACTTACATTTTTGTTATTCATGAAAAATGAAAAGGAAATAGGATACATAATTAATTATGTGACATTAACATAATTGATTAAGAAAAGAAAAAGTCTATCAAAAACATGTAATGGATTATGGTTACACATAATTGATTGTATGATCTATTTAACATGTTTGATTTTTAGAAAAATAACCTATAAATAAAAAAATAACGTAACAATGTCACAAAAGTAAAATGATATTTTTATTAAAAATCTATTTCTTTTATTCATTTTTTCACTACAAAAAACTAATTTTTGGCATTGGTTAACAGTGTGAATTGTCGTCGATTTCAACTGTGGCTAAGCAAATTTTTTATGATTATAAAACTATTGCCAAAATCGCTAACGTTAAATGACATGTTGACGGTTAACAACGTGAATATAAATTTTTCATAACATTGGTTATAACTGACGCAATGCATAAAATATGTATTTTTTTTTTTATTCTTAGAGCCGGTTATAACCACTACAAAGAGCAAAAAATAATATTTTTTTATTTTTAGAAGCAGTTGTAACTGTCGTTATTTGTTTTTAATCCTACAATTTTGCTTCAACTTCTTGTGATTACCAAGGAATTTTACTATATTGGCACCAGGTGTTTATTAACGTTCAAACAAAAATAAATAAATTAAAGCATCTTTATAAAATTAGTAAGAAACAAAATCATGACAAAACTATGACAAATTTTATAATTTTAAAATCATTTTTTTAAAAAAAAATGGATTAATGGTTTTTACAGGCACAAATCTCTTTCATATATATATATATATATATACACACACACATTGCAAAAAGGAGCACAAGATGTACAATTAGAAAAAGATGAATCCTTCAAAAATATTGTTTTTTTGTTAACAATTCTTTGGTGCCTGAACCAAGTGAATTCTAAGATGTGAGACATGTAAAATTAAGATTATCAAGGCAATAAATTTAGATGTATAAGTCTATTTTATGTACATGACTGATATTTTTTTTAATTTATAAAGAAAGTTGCGATGAAAATCAGATTTCAATAGACACAATTTTAATGGTAGCAAGAATTTGGATAAACTCAAGTATATTAATTTGTTGCTTCAATAACACACTTTATTAGTCTGTATGTCTAAAAGCACTCAAAATAAGACAGTATAATCAATGGACAGAAATATCAAATTTGATTAACAAAAATTGATTTATTTTGTCATTGATATTTAAAAAAAAGTAGCACTTATGCAATAAATTCAACAAGTGCAACTGTACAAAATCAATAGATCATTGTTGATGTGATAAAAGTTTTCTAATGACATTACATAATTCAATTATCTTTTTACCTGTTCAATGGAGCTACTACCACTTATAGTGTTAAGGTTTAAAGTTTCACTATTGAGACCAATTTGTCCAACAAAATACAAATTAGAAATATCTTATTTTGGGGGTGAAACAAACATCATTGCGATAAAACCTTTCAATGTCGCAATAGGCAAAACAAGACTAGATAAACAAATCTTGTAAAATCATTTCTCTTTAAACAAGTCTTTGGTTCCTTCATTTAGGCCTTTGAGTGTGACTATGTCCAATACCCTAGCATTTCATGTCTCAAAGTATAACCCAACATTTTGGCATTAATTGAACATTGTCATAAGATTAAAAATAAAAAAAAATGTTATAAAAATCACATAGATATGAAAAATGAAGAGAACTAACTGGAAGACCCATAACTATACTTAGTAATGAAATATTGTTATTGATAACCTTCAACTTAACATTGTCACTAAATGTTAATTTAAGAAAGTCCAAACTCTTGTACATAATACTTGTATTTATGCAAGAAGTAGATAAGTAAAAGTAGATATTGTTATAACAAAACACTAGAACAAAAATATATCATTAATCTTGTGCACATGAAAGTTGACCATTAATGAAAATATGCAAAGTGTGGCCAATTGAAATTACAATAAGAATAGAAGATTGTCCTTTCTTTATAAAACCTTCGTTTGCATCAACGTGGACATTGAACAAGAGACAATAATATTTATTAGATGGAGAAATGATACAACAGTGAATCTCAAAAAGTTGAGCATTCCAACTATTAGTCTTTTAAAAGTAAAAGACATCATCAATTGAAAGATACTTACTCTATCATATGTTAGAGGTCACTTTTAGTTGATTTTAGGTTTCTTTTATTGTTGAGCATTCTATCTCATTTTCGCTCAATTCAAAATTTAAGAGCTTACGCGAATTCTGCCAATTTTTAAAACTTCCTGTCTCACTTTCACTCAAACAAAAATCAAAGAGCTTGAGTGAATTTTGTCCAATATTAGAGACCTCACTACCTCATTTTTGCTTAAGCGAGAATTTAAGGGCTTGAGCAAAAATTTATTTCTTCATGCTAACGGATTCTATTTCACTCAAGTGAATATGTTCGAGATTCATTTCCTTGTTAGAAAAGTTAAATGATATAAATAAAGAATAAATCATTTTTATAGGATAGAGTGTAATGGGCCAAATGAGGAGCTATTTCTCTTCCATTGAGAAACTCCACTATTGAAGAATCGAAGGGTTTCCAAAAATTTTGAGAATGGAACAATGACTATTCCAACTTAGATCTTCAACATTTTCTCATATTTTACAAATAAGATTTCATGAAAATGAGTGACTGGTATATATTTTTTAAGATTGAATGTAATTTACTAAATTCTAATGTAACTTTTGGTTTTATTTATATGATTTATTTTCTTTTACTCATTAGAGTTTCATTAATGCTCTTAATATTCTTAACATATTGATCACTCATAAATTGGTTTTCGATTTAGAAATTGATTGAAAAATGTGTCATAAATCATGTTATGAAATGAAATATCCAATATTTGGGATTGTTACGAATAAAATATCAAACATTGGTCTTTATGGATATTCTTAATGCAAGTTCTTTTCTTAAATATGTAAGAAATTGATATTTATGAAGATAACTTAAGATCTCTTTACTAAGGAATTAGTTTTAGGTGATTACAATCTTAAATAATGTAGTAGAGGACGAATTTTCATATATATGATCATTAAGGTTACAAATGAGTAAAATTAGATGAAATTCAATCTCAACTTTTAATAATTGAATTTATCTTAATCTTAGTTGTTGCTTTGTTTATGAATTTTGTTTTCATTTACATTTCATTCTCAATCAAACTAATCAATGAACCATTGTGAATATTCTTGTAAATAAAGCTAAATTTCTTAATTAATATAATTGTAACTTAATCAAATATCAACCAAGTTCCTAAGAAAATGACTTTATACTCATCATTAATTACAAGCGACTTTGGTATGTTTATCAAACACTCATCAATATACCAAAAATAATTTGTAGAATCTCGGGTGACATTAATCTACTTCCAAAGTGTATATCGTGTCAATGAATGATCTTGATTGGATGATGTAGGCTCTTCATTATATGATTTTCAATCAAATGCACTATTCACAACAGTCATCTTCATCAAAGAACTTTGAGCACCAAGCTATATATATATATAATTGATAACATGAATGGTCATACTTGGAAGAAAATCTTAATAAAAAATAAATATACAAATGTAAGCACCAAAAAAATTGCATCATCACCAAAAGAATTACCAAATTTATAAAGCATATTTTTAGTAAAAGATAATGAAATACTAGTACTAATAACACACTTTCAT
>JAMLFT010000348.1:0-45240 GCA_026544285.1 Pachyrhizus erosus
CTTAAAAATATTATTTAATAAAATTTTTAAGTATAATATAATTATATATTTAAATATATTTTTTATTATAAATTTTAATTATATAAATTGAACATCCATACGTACATACTAAATTCTTAATTATCATATTAATCATTCACGTTAGCTCAATAATGAAAAAGTGTCAACCATCTTATCCTGCCTCTCTCTCTCTTATCTTCTTATCTCTTTTTATTTGATTTAAAACCATAAAATACTTCCTTTTCCAACATGTAAAATGTGTTGTTATAATAATTGCTCGTCATCCATCTTAGGATTCTCTTACGATGTCTCTGTAGTTGGTTCCCACCTTTATCTATGTTTCTCGGGGATAATAATGTCACATAAATACTATTTTAAAAAATAAAATCTAAATACTAAATTACTAAATTTTACGTAAATATTTACGAAAAGAAACTACATCAATTTGACAATATAAAATAACATAATAACTATACAATGGATATTATTTATAAAAGTCTATAGTTTTTTCCTTTAGGAATCCATACAAATGAATGGCAGATTACACATATATTATGTTTCTCTTAATTTATTAGATGAAATTTTAGTGCGAGAGAATTAATTTGAACAATTAAAATCTTATCGAAATTAAATATTAATAATTAAAATAAGAGGACTGAAATGATACATAAACTAAAATATAACAATTAAAAATATAATTAAGTAAAAAATAAATTATCAAGAAGTGTTGTTACGTAAAAACATTACTTATTTAACTATGCATACTCCAATTATTGTGTCTCTGTTTCGAGAGATGTTGCAAAACCTAGTGCACCTTTCCCTAGAGCCGCAAACCAACTTCACACTATATGCAAATTTTATTTATAAAAACAAAAATATTAATTGGTGGGAAGATTTTTTTTTTTTTATAAAAGCTTAATCATACTTTTTATTTTTTAAAACAATTTTTACTCTCTAAACAAAATATTTTCATACATTTTATTCTTTATTTAAAAAAATTAAACTTTATCTTCAATCATTTCTCTATTAAATACCAAATGATGATAATACTTTTTGATAATTGTTAATGGCAACTTAATATACATATTTTAAATAAATATTTTTAATATAACGGTATCTAAAAACTACCATTATTATTAAGTTTTATAGTTTATTTTTATTTTTTCTTCTATGAGTGATTGTATTTTTTCTTTTGCAAGTCATAACTATTGTAAAAAATTGTTGGAATTTATTGTTGGACTTATTTTCTTAGCCTACGAGGAAATTAATAAAAAAATAAAAGAAGGGAGTCTAGTTCCCGATTGTCTGAAAAATTCAAAAAATAAAAAATAGTGTGTGTCTTTGCAGTTGTAAATTTTGTTTTCAAGCGAAGCAAGTTGCATCAGATTTTGGTTGGTTTTATTTCTTAACAACTCTACAGTAATTGCGCTTCTTTGCCGTTTTTTGGAGATTTCACCATCCGATCATTTTGAAATTTTGGTAGCACCTTCTCATTGTCTATGCCAACATTCTGAACAATAAGACAGGTTTTGGACAACCAGAAGTCTGGTTTAGAACTGTTGGATAGTAGCTATCCTTGGTTGAAATCTAAACCCTTTATCTCTTAGTTTAATGTCATTGTTCTTGATGTTTAATTCCAATAATATAATGAGAATTGTATACCTCTAGTTATATTTAGGGAAGATGTTGTATTGTTACTTGTCAATTATAGTTGATTTTAAGCGGCCGAAAGATCTCGTGGTTTTTACTCTCGTTTTGAGGGGTTTTCAAAGCTAAATTATGCTTGTGTGATATAGCCTATTTGTTAGCATCCTCATAGGTTCATATAGGTTGGGAAAAGTTTGTCAGATGAAAATTTGCTTCTGCATTTAATTTACCGTTGTGGTGGTATTGTGTGATTTTTTTCCCATAATCTGTGACGCATGTGAATAGCTCTTTTGAGGTCTTTGTTCGTGTTGTCATTCGCAGGACTGCAAGACATCGATACATGATGGCAACATTTGGGAAGTAAAAATTGGAGACTTCAATTTCATACTAAAAAATTAATAAAATACCATTAGTTATTCCTCCACCGTAAGAGATTAAACAAAGTAATTGATATTAAAAATGAAAATAGTTAAATGATGACGATCTTGTTATTGAAGTTGCAACTGCCATGGATGTAGAGAAACCTATTCCTTTTGTTTAGATGGACCCTGTTAGGATTGAAGTTGTTCTACTTGCTTGTTTTGCTAACAAACTAAAGGATGAAGTGACAACAACCAAAATCCAAATAACATTTTGTGGATACTTGGTATATGTTGCAATTTTGATTTTAAGCAATCTCTCACGATCCTTTAACACAGTTAACTAGGATCCCACCAAAAAAGAAAGATAATAATTGAAAAAAAAAAACAAAATATCACTTTAAAATAGTGACAATTATACTTACCATTATATTAAAAACATTTATCCTAAACACTTATATTTAGTGATAGTTAAAAGTTAAGTGTTAGTGTCATTTAAAATTGAATGAAAATATGACAAAAAGATAAAAATTATAAGATTTTTAATGTTTCATTTAATTGTAAAGAAAGAAAGGGAGAGAATGAAAATGAAATGAAAAGAAAATAAAAACAACATGAAAGAAGAGAAATGAAATAAAATTAAAATTATTTGATTGAGGTAAAATAAAATAAAATAAAAAATTATTTTAATTTTTTTTTATAAATAAATAAAAAATAATATTAAATAAAAATAGATTAATATTTATTGTTATCATTATTATTTATTTTTATTAATATTTATTATTATTTTTTATTACTAAGTTGTTGTTATTATGATTATTATTATAATATTATGGTTGTTAATAATAATTTTTATTATTATTATTATTATTTATTATATATATATATATATATAACAGAAAAGTAAATTTTGCTGTGTCCGTGCTGTTACTGTTTAGTTTGTCGATTTTCTTCGCAAATCTTAGATGAAATACAACAAGGTGGATTCACATAGTTTTAAAAAAAAATTCACTCATTTTTACTCAAACCAAACATACTCATTTTTATTTTTATTTTTTCTTTTCCATCGTATTAAATAAACCATAAAAATAAAGAATAAAATACATCAGAATAATTTGTTGAAATAAAAAATATGTAAAAAAAATTAAAAATAAACAGTACAATTAAACCTTTTATAGAAATCACACAAGAAGATGCTATAAAATGCTATCAAATAAATAGTACGATTGGTTTTTTAAATTTATTTTTCCTTATACTGATATATGCTATCAAATGAAATAATTTACATTATTATTAGTAAACACATATTGCTTCGTGCAATCCATGCAAAGGCGACTTCGAATCAGTCTTGTGAAAATTGTATTATCAGTTTGTCAGATAGATATCTTGCAATAGGCGGTGTTTCTTTTCGAGAAATTTTAACAATTTGAAAGTATGCTATCGATGTTTTTTAGTCTTTGACTAAAATATTTCCTAGGTGTAAATTATCAGATTACCCTTTTGGTTAAGATCATGATCAAACCGATTATGCATCTAATGACTCTAATACTCAAACTCTTAATTTTAATACTATAGGTGAAATTTATGTAAATAACGGTAGCCCTTATGTTATGGTTATCTTATGATTTAATCATTCAATATATATATACATACATACTTAAATCACTACAAAAAATTAGTAATGCACTGACGGTTAAGAAAAATTGTCAAAAAATATTGTGATGACTAGCCATGACAACCTTATACATTTATTGAGGCACAGTGTTTTAATATTTTAATCTTCTTTTTCCATTTTTAACACGGTCTCATGTCGCATGTCACCTAACAAAGTTATCTTAGATTGATGTCGTGCTCACTGCTCAGGCTCTTAATCACCTTACTATACTTACCCAAATGCCCAACAATATGTATTAAAAATTAACAATTAAAATATAAAAGAATTAAAACAATCTAATCAAAAGTTAAAAACGTAGCCCAGAAAAGATCTTTGACAATGGAAATTGCAAGATTGTGCTCTGTTATCAAAACCTTCAAATCCCTATGGCCTCTCGAAAACACTGTCAGTGACGACGATCAAATCCTCGCTTTGGTCGATTTCACCAATATCAGTTTTTCAAATGCGTTCTACTTTCTCTTGAAGCTTCCTTACATTTCCAGATTTGTGAGTGTTAAATTTCTTTTCTTCGAATTGGAGGAGCACGTCAGCACTAAGGTTTCAGTGGAACACGAACTCATCCTTCTTATCAACGCGTAGGGTCACAGAGATTCATTCGTTCATTTGCAATATTTAAAGGTGCTTGATAATTTATTGTTTTGGAAGTTCAGAATTAAGCCGAAAGAAGAGCTTTGTTAGCTAAGTTTTGTTCGATAATTTCATGTTTTGTCTTTGCGCCAAGTTTCTTTTTTTCGTATCTGCAGACACATTTCTCTGGAAAAACTGCCGAATTTTAGAATTATGGACTCTGCTAGATTATGCCTGGGTTTGTACTTGCGGACTTGATTCTAAAATGCCATTATTACCTGGATTTTAGGAATAGATTTGCATTTTTCGAAGCTTCAAAATTGAAACCACCGAGCTTTTCTTATGCATGTTGGAACTTGGGTTTTGACGGAATCCAATTCATTTAGGTAAGAAATTATGATATACTTACCTGAAATCAGAATTGAGGTGTTGAATTTCATTATAATGACCGGATGGAATAGACTGAAGTTGTTCAACATCCAATGCTAATTCTGAATGGTTCTATTTTAATTTTTAATAGTAATCTGTTTGACTTTTGTCTATGCAATGTGGATGCATGCAACATATTTTTAATATCTGATATATCAAAGGCATATAATATAACCTTGAAGATGTATGTGTCTATGCAAGTATGGATGCTAAAAATAATAACAGTATTTAAGGGTTAAGGCAAAGGTGCAAAGTGTCATTATTTAATATTAGTATCCTGTAGTCAGGATTTATGTGCTTCTAGTTTTAGCAAAAGGATACTGGTGCAGAATTTAGTGTATTTGGGCAAAAGAGGATATTGTATCAATTTGGATTTTAACTTATTTAGTATGACACATATTCAATTGTTCTATTCCCAAAATTACACACTTTTTGTCATGTTTCACATACTATGTAGCTATGCTCGTCAAAGATAGAATCCAAATGCATTGCGTGATATTTCTTTGATAAACTTTGTCATTAATGGACAGAAACTGTTTGAATTGCAGTGGACTATTTTGCATCTTTCTTACTATGCATTGCTCTACATGTACCAATATTCGGTTAAGGTATTGATGATGTTTTTTAATTGATGTAGGTGGAAGACATTATTAGACTTTACTACTCTTAAACAGAGCATCACTCCACTATTTGATGTGTAGAAACAAGAAACTGTTGTCATGGCAGGCAATAACAAGGATAAGAGCAACTACACCATAGTTATAAATCAAACTTAAAGTAGGGTATTTAGGAATGGAGCAAAAGAATGCCAAATGCAAGGAGAGGGTAGTTATTCATTCCTTTATTAAACTCCTCAATCCATGCATTTTTTCATATATTTGATTGAGATTACTAACATGACATCCATTTGTCAGTTATTTGGATAATTGTAGGAAATATATATTTATACCTTTTTTTTATCATCTCACTCTACTATTTGCAACTAATTTTTCTCCTTAACTAATCTTAAATTAGAAATTCGTGTCGGAGTTCTAGTTCTGGTGATTGCATTTTTGTAGGACTCCTTAGCTGCTCGCTAGTATGCTATCATTTTCATTCTCACTTCAAGCTTTTTTCTCTTATAAAATTCCAAGTCTTATATTTGTAGGCTGAGATCACATCACAAAAAGCTTTGGAGACTATCTTGATTTTTAAATGCAAACTCTTGATGGAATTCCTAGTCACTAATTCATCCATACCTTTGGGAGTAATTATTCAGCAGCAACACCGAAAATTTGCTGCTAAGCTTTTCAAGCTATAGTAGTTCATTTACATTCTACAACTTCAACTTTGTTGTAAGAGGAGGTAAGGATTCAAATAAGTGTTTTTGGCTACTTTCTGGTGTGGTTTACGTAGCTACTTTCTTTTACTTATACATTATTATAGGGTGCCCTGAAGACAATCAATGCGAACAAGCTAACATGATGAGTATGCACAAAAAGTATGCTTTATATATGTAACGTGAGGAGTCTTGTCACAATTCTTCTTACTTTTATGCTGCTGAGTCTAATATAAACTACGTTTGAGCTGCAACATGTATGATAGAACCACAATCAGAGTACTCTTCATTCAAAAACCAGCCTTGGACGTGCCATTTTTGACATAAAGAACCAAACACATCTCACTATAGCAGGCACCAAAATGGATATGGATATATGGTTTTCTTTATTCACTTGTGCATTTCTCTTCTTGGTTTTGACTATTAAATTCATATTTTGACTATTATTTTGCAAGTCTTCTTCCTTATTTTATTCTCCAATCGTTAATTTAGGGTTTAATTTAAGAGTAGGATTAAGAGCGAGATGTAAATTAATGAAGTTCATTTAATTAGAAATTTAAATTATCAATTTGTTCATGCAAGTTTTAGAAATTCAATTGTTATAGAGGTCAATTAATTAATGTCAGTTAGTCATATTCAATCAATTAGGTTTGAGTGATCAATTCCAAATATAAATGAAGAACAACACAATAATTTATTTGAGTGAAAAATAATTTTTTTTATTAAAATAAGAATTAAGGTTCACAAATATAT
Source organism: Pachyrhizus erosus (assembly GCA_026544285.1). Taxonomy (NCBI): domain Eukaryota; kingdom Viridiplantae; phylum Streptophyta; class Magnoliopsida; order Fabales; family Fabaceae; genus Pachyrhizus; species Pachyrhizus erosus. The sequence continues at coordinate 6,749 of JAMLFT010000348.1, forward strand.
ACTACATTATAATCTTATCTTAAAAGATTTAGCTAGTCATAAGTCATGGAAAACATAAAATCATATAAGAAAATGTAAAAGACATAAAAGAAATAATGATTTTTACAAATTTTGGTTCTCATTATGTTCTAAACATTTGTCTCTAATTAATTGTTTTTTTATAGGTTCTTATTCACTTGGAAAAAATAAAGTCAAAGATAAAAAAATAAGTTTATTGTCATCCTATTTATAGGTGTTTTTGGGCCTTCGACAACATTGGATTATGCATATCTTGTTTCAAGACATACGCAATCGTGCATAAATTTAATTATGATTGTGCTTTATTCTTTGGAGTTCATTCTTTTTTTATCTTTTTTCACATTTTGTCAATTATCTTTTATCTTCAATCTCCTGTGCTAATTAACACTATTTTTAGTAGAATAATATAATTAAATTACAATAATAAAACAAATTGTGCGATAAAACTTGTAAAAGAATCATATCCTAATAAGGGTTTATCAATAGGTATCCAACTTATCCTACTATCATACCACTTGTTTTTTTGACATCTCAATATTGTGTACTATATTTATGATTGTTTTAGGATTTTCATAAGGAGCACATTGTTAAAAATAAGAATTGAAAAATTCACACAAAGAAAATTGACTAAATGATTTTTGTGGTCATTATAGGACTAATATGAAAGTCTTTATTGATTTTGTCCATAAATAATCTTCATAGAAAAATCTAACTGTTCATTTTTAGTAGAGTCTTTGCTTCTAACTACATGATTTCTATCTACAAGACTCGTTTTTTAGATTTTGTTTATGAGATTTGAATTCAATTTTACTTGAACTAACAACACATTAGTTAGTCAAAAGATTTTATTGTAAGAATTAAAAGTTTAAAATTAAATTTAAGTAAAAAAATTAATATCCCAAATAATGCTTGCACCACATATAGATAACCAAAATCAATAACTAAACTTAAATAATTTACTCATTTTATCATCATCTTTGTAGCATTCAAGTTAGAGTTGTTAATTTTTTTAATGATAAAAATACGAGAGCTGTAAATGAATAAATTAAACAATTAAACACACACAAAATGGACAATGCTTATGTGGCTTTGGGATACAAGTATCACTTATGCATATCTGTGTCAAACTTTTCATGTGAAATCCGAGTTGGCTCTTCACACAATAATGTTATGTAGCTTGAAATTAATAGAACGTGAAACTTGGTTGATTTGTTTGTGTGTATTTGTATTTGGTTTGGAGCTTGAGTGTTAAATGCTTGATCCGTTAAAGTTTAAAAGAGAAATTAGAAAAAGAAAAAGCTCCAAACAAACAAAAGGCAATGGCAAAAAAACGTTTTGGCATATTCCCCATTGAAATTTGAAGTTGCATGCATTATGCCATTATCTGCCTATATGTACTTTGAAACGCCTTAAATCAATTTTAGTTTACTCAAGCTGAGCTAGTATATGGGTCCCACCTCCACTAATAATTAAGTGATCAAAAGGTAGTGCATATGTTATGCACGACCTTCGCAACAAATCCCACCTTGCCTATATAGAGTTTCGTCTATCAATCACGCTCATTAATCCTTTAACAATGATGATGACACATGACCCTCAGGAGATTGTGTAAGGGTTCACACACACCATAATAACCACTAAACTAGCTTGATCTATTGTTAAATAGGGGGAGAAAATGTGGCTTAATAATTAGAAGTATAAATAGAGTATTCATTGTGAGAGCTATTACTAGTGTGTCTCTTTGGGTTTAAATCAAGTGTGATGTGATTTCAAAAGTGGTGGTGTCACGGTGGCGGAAGTAAGAATGACTTTGGACGAAGCAACATCAACAACAATGAATCGAAGGAAGCCATCTTGGAGGGAGAAAGAGAATAATCGAAGGAGAGAGAGAAAAAGGAGAGCCATATCGACAAAGATATATTTTACCCTTAGGACACAAGGGAACTACAAGTTGCCCAAACACTGTGACAATAATGAGGTTTTGAAGGCTCTCTGTGTTGAAGCTGGTTGGATTGTTGAAGAAGATGGCACCACCTATCGCAAGGTACTCCTTTTCTTTCTTTCAACTTGTTTAATGTTGATGGGGATCTTGTTTTTTCAATTTTGTATTTAGTATTCATTGTTTAATTTGAATCTTGTCATAATTGCTTGATGTTTAATTTGAATCTTGCCATAATTGCTTGATGTCTCATTAATTAGTTTATTTTTTATTTATTTATTGGTTGTCTAGTGTGTGTGAAAGGAGAAAAATGTGTTGTTTTTTAGTCTAATTAGATAACATCAAAACTAAAAATAATTTTTTTTAAATAATTGTATATTTGTATTTATGCTTAATCATCCAAAATCACGTTAATATATAAATTAATTTGACATTAAGTAAATTTTTTATATGCTTAATGTTTTGTTTTTTTATATGTTTAATATTTTGTTTCACACTGAAAAATTGATTTTGTCTTGAAGCAATATTTGATAATTTTTTCATTGCATAAAAAATTTCATACTAAACTTTAATATTTTTATAATAAAAACATCCAAACATAAAATACATAATTTCAAAAATCATTTTAACTAAAATTAATTTAATCGAAACTCAATTTTGAAAAAACTTAGTGTAATTGAGCAAAATTGGCATATCTAGAGTATGATATAGGAATCTAGTGATTTGGTTTTGGGGGTATGATGGTTGTTTGTGGAACAGGGATGCAAGGCAGCAGTTGCAGGTGATGGTGTAGGCAGCTCCACCCAAAATACCCCATTGTCATCACAAAATGCGAGTCCAATTCCTTCGTATCAAGTGAGCCCTTCCTCCTCCTCTTTCCCAAGCCCTTGTCTTTTGAATGCAAACAAGGCGTCAAACCTGATTCCGTATGTTGGGAATGCTTCTCTCCCACCCTTGAGGATATCAAACAGTGCCCCTGTGACCCCGCCTCTGTACTCGCCAACCAAACCAATTCCCATGCCATCATCCTTCAACCACTACCACCAACACCCTTACCTTTACTCTTTCCCTTTCCCTTTACCTTTCCCTTTCTCCGCTGCTTCGGCCCCCCCGAGCCCCTCACACCGCCACCTTTATGCCCCACCCACTATGCCCCATTTTCATCAGTCTGGCCAGTGGCTCAACTTCCAAGCATTTCCACCTTCTGTTTCTTCTGTGCCTATCTCTCCCTCTCCCTCTCCCTCTCCCACCTTCAACTTTATCCAAAAGATGACAAATTCGGAGCCGGTGAAGCCTTGGGTTGGGGAGACGATTCATCAAGAAGGATTGGATGATTTGGAGCTCACACTTGGAAGTGGGAAGACCCCTGCTTAGCCATATGTCAGATCCAGACCCCACAACTCTTCATTCAATTTGGTGTGTTAAAACTTTATTTCTCTTTGTTATTGGAATCGCCAAGTATCACATGTCATCGGCATTTTATGTTTTAAGTTATGTCCAAAACCAAAACTCTTCTTTTATTCACTCTTTTCAACATTTTAGTTTTATTTCTATTTTAAAGGATTTTAAATATATGAACTAATAGAATATGAAGTGTTATTTTATTTCCTTTAGTTCACTGTTCTTTCTTCGATTTTTTTCTTTTCCCCCTTTCCTATCTGTCTAAAAGCGGGGAAGAAAATCTGGTGTATATAAATGGCCAACGGTAATATTGTTACATGTGCACTGTTTCTTGACATCGTGGGATCCACAAAACTTAGGAGCCCGTTTCTTACCAGAACAGTTTAAGGTGTTCAGAAATTTATGTTTAACGAAATACTGCAATCGATGCTGTCTTGATTGATGGATTGAGTTCCATCTGATTTTGGTTTGTCAGAATCGCAATGCCCAACTTCTAAATTTAAATAGAACTAAGACACCCTCCTGGATTTTGTACTTTTTTCGGAGATTAAAAAATTATCAATTAAAAGTTTTTTGAAAAAAAATATTTTTCCCAATATAATTTATTTTCAAACGTGATATCGGTCTGTGAAGTGAGTGGAGAAGCTAGAAAATTGCCCGAGGAAAGCCCTGATGAGCAAGGCAAGGACTCAATCACTAGGCACTAATACAGAAGTCCACTCGAGAGTGGAGTTCGTAATGGTCCTCCCTTCTTATCGAAATAATAGGTTATGATGAACTTACAACAATAGTGTTCCAATAACGTTGAAGAACATAAACAATAGAGGGGCGTGGAAGCAATGCATTATCAATTGTACAGGGTGGCAAGACTAAGTTGGAAATTTATTACAGAACACCGAAACAGATTAGAACAGCAGTCTTATCAGTTAAGGGTATTAAAAGAAACATACACCTTCACGTGGAAACGCCAGTAACAAGATGAGGCCTATCTATCATTTTCTAGTTAGATTAGGTGACATACAAACAGATTAAAAAAGAAAAAAAATTATAGCATACAATACAATAACAAGAAAAGATGACAATCGAGCCCGAGTCTTGGAACGTCTCCAACAATTAAGACGGCCTTCAGTCATTTTGTTTATGTCAACTCTGAAGTTTCATTTTGTACCTTGTTCTCCTTAACCTCAATTTTGAATTCGTTTTTGGGTGTCACTTTGCATTGCTGGTGCCTGAAGCATGTCAATAGGTGGTCATTAACGAGCCCTGCTACTTGCATGAACGAATAAACTACAGTTGGTCCCACACATTGGAAACCCCTACGCATCATGTCCTTGCTAATGACTTCTGCCTTTGGAGTCTTCACGGGTACTTGACGACCATATCTGAATTCATTTCTTATCGGTTTGTGGTTAACAAATCTCCAGCAGTAATTGCTGAATGAACCAAACTCCTGCTGAACCTGTAAAAGAATAAATCAATAGCCATGTGATTTTGGGATGCATTAATTTGTTCTCATGTTCTTTAAATTTCAACTCGTGTAGAAATTTCTAATATATTTTGCTTAAAATGAAGCATTAATTTTGAAGTTACCTTAAGTAATTGTTTAGCATTTTCCACAATAGCCCGGAGCTTTGGTTCTGATAACAATGAGTTGCCGTTTATTTTCAATGTTAGCAATTTCTTGTCAGTAAACTTTGCTACTGATAATGGTTCAAAATTTTCAAAAAGCTTCCTGTGACAGATGCCAAATAATAAGAGTCAGATAATACTTATTCACGTAAAATTACATGGTTTAAAAATTTTGTTGATTTAGAGATAGACATGCCTGAATATGTCTCTCTGGTTAAGAATTGATGGCCAACGGTGCTCTGCCAAGGCTTGTGAAAATACTAGAAGCTCAAATAGCTTTCTATCATCATCAACTGGAACACCCCATTCTTCATCATGGAAAGCAGTGTACAGGGGATCTGCTAATAATGAAATAACAATTTTCTTGATAAGGTAATCCTATCAGTGGGGTAGGGTTATAATATGCACACTCTAGTTAATCAAAGCGGGAGCATCCTTTGCCAAAAATGAAGTTCCCAACCCCATATAAAGTTCCCCATCCCCTACCTACAATATTGGAATTTTACAACTATCACAAAAGTAGACAATCACAAAAATCCAAAGCTTGGACTTTTAAATTAAAGAGGTAAAGAGGATAACCAACTAGAGAGCAAAATCAAATTATATACTCTCCAAGGTCTTTCTACGTAACTCCGTTGGGGGAAATCTGCCTTAGATTTTTTAGCGATGCAGAAGCACATGCATGGAAAGTTAGTAGAGCATAACAATGTATCCCATTTTCACCGCCTTCATTAACAAGATTCATAAAGGTGAGGTAAGAGCTATAAAGTTGAAGCCAACACTTTAAGAAACAACACCATATTGTAACTTAATGTCCATACTCAACCAATACTTGTCATAGCAGGCCATGCTCCATTAATTATTATGGCTCGAGACATAATTTATGATGATGCTACGTGAAGAAGATGAAGCACTAAGATTATTACGATTCATAATTTCAAATCTTGGAAATTAGTTTAATCCAATTCATCACTGTCTAGGCAATAGAATAAGAAATAAAGGTTGTTTGAAATTTAAAATATTTTTTTGGTGCATTGTAAATAAATGATCTATAACAACTGCAAAACAAAACCAATTTTCGACCATAAATACCATGAGAAGCGAAGAAGACAGTTGGTATGCAACGGTTTCTTCATGACCATGGCATCCCTCGTCAAACATTTACAATCACAATAAATATATATGAAGATCTGTTGAATATCGATAATAGATGGTAAATATTTGTTCCGTTTTAAAAATAATTATCATATAAAGTTTCGTGTAAAAAATTGAAGTAATTAGATAACTTTAATTTAAAAGATACAATGCTTTCACTTTAAATTAAACTAAACACAAATTCATTTTTTTAAAAAGTAACATGTTTTTTTTTTTAATATATTTTTATATTATTATTATTAATTACTTTTTATTAATTCTAAAGACCGATGTTAAAAAAAATATTTTACTTTTAAAATGACGTGTAATTAAAATAAGGTAACTTCTAAATTAATCATTAGAGACAACCCTCAATTTCACCATCACGTTAGTTTTTAATAAATATCAATAAATTAATTCTTCGAAAATTCTTTTTTTATTGTACTTTTAGTTATGAAAAGATTTTTCAGCTAAGTTCCAAAAAAATTCAATCTATTACAAAATAATTGTTTCGGTCACCAAATTAATTGTTTCCAACAAGTCCTTTTATGACCACTCTAACTCTTCGTAAGAAGGATAATAAATTAACTATTTAAAACATTTATTTGACGGCAAAATATTTAGAAAACTTAATGAATTAAGTAATTTAGTATCAAAATGAGTGACCCAAACACTAATACATTTGACTTTTGACACATATACTAATTCTACAAAATGAAACAAAAAAGAGGGAGCAGGTTACTGTAATTTAAAATTGGATACATGCAGGTTCGAATTCTCATTTATTAAAAACAAAAATCGTAGTCGGTTAGCTAAACCTTTCACACACAGAAAAGAAAAGAAAAAAAAAAAAAGGTTGTCTTCTCCGAGTGAGAGGCACGCTTACCAGAATTCGGAGTGATCCATTCACATCTCTTGAGAGGCGGAGACAAGGTAGAAGCTACATCGACGGCATCGGGCACAACTCTTACTGGCTTAAACCCGTTACGCTTCATGTTTCTCCTACTCGCCACAGTTGCGGTTGGTGGCTTCATCGAATTGCTTGAACATGAGTCGGAGGAACAGGTGGTGTCCAAAGACACGTTACTTTGCACAACGATGTTAGGAATTTCCGGTGCCAGATTTGTGGGGAGTTGTGGAGTCTTTACCTTGTTCTCTTTCTTGTGCTTCGGCTCTTGAGAAACAGTTACTCTGTTTCCAGCGGGTTTGAGAATAGCTCGCGGTTCAGAAGCCGGTGGAAGCTTGGTTGCGACAGGCATTGTTGATTTGAAAATGTGAGTTTTGGAGGGTTAGAGCCTGAAATAAGGGAAGAAGAGAGTTTAGTTTAGCTTAGGCGAAGGGTCACAGTCACACTCTTGTTCGGTAACGTTAAAGGGAATTGTATGTGTGTGTGTGTGTGTGTTTGTTGTGAGAAATGCCCTTTGGTTTTGTTTCTTGTATGGGGATGGAATGGGTTGCTTACCGTTAAGAAAAAGAATCCAAAGCCTCTCTCACCAAAAGGCCACGTAATGGCGTTCGGTACTCTTTATCCAACGGTTATGTGACCACTCACTCACCACCACGTTGACCTCACCAGCTCTATCCAGAACTTCCTTCCTTCCACATGGGTTGGGCCGTCACTTACTTTTATACACCAAACCCTTTCAACCCTTGCCTTTTGTCACCACGCCACCCACCATTTCATTTCACACATGTACAACAAATCTTTAGTAGCACATTCAGCATTTTTTTACTTTCATTTTCGTAAATTCTTTTTTTATTAAGAATTTTGATGGATTGTTAATGAAAATAAATTTTATCCCTTCCTTATATTCATTTATTTATTACAAATTATAATCGTAATGTAATTTATATGTTTAAAATTATTTACTTATTATAGATTTTAGTTATATAAATATAAATATTTGTCTTATTTATTGTACAAATTAAATTACTAATATTCTGAATCAAGATTCAATAATTTATAAATAATTTAACTAATTTTAATTTACATTAGGTGTATTGCTATTCTAATATGAATCACACGCTATTTAAGAAATAGTAATATAAACGTAATAGAAATTATTTTGAAATAACTTAAGAATGGTCGTTCATATTATTTTTTTGATATAATTTTAATGTGAATAAGTTCAAATTTATATCTTTGTGATTTCATCGTATTTTTCATCTACAATAAAAGTGTGTATTTGTTGAGACTCTTAACATTCAAGTTAGAATTTAGCAAAGTAACAATATTGTGATTAGATTATCTATCTAATTTAAGAGGTTTGAAGTTCTATTTATTAATTATTCTCCTTAAGATCATAGTTTTTAGGTGATGATGAGAACGTTCTCTCTAGTCACATGAATGTGAATTTCAAAATGTAGTATTAACCTTTTTATATGTAAAACTTTTTGATCGACGTAACAATAGAGATAAATGTAATTATTAAATATAAATAATTAGGTGAGCAAGAGTGTTCACAGGACAAATTAACTTATATTCTTATTCTATCCACAATTTTGACAGGGTCAATTTTATAAATTTAAACCATATTTAAGAAAAGATTTAAACAATTTAACTCATTCACACGATACATTAAATTTAACATTATATATATAGTTAAATTGTTAAATTTTTATAATTTTCAATAATATATAATGTTAAATTAGATTGACAGAACTTAAAATTATATCTGGGTCCAGAATTACCATGTCAGTTGTGGTCCCGGCCAGTGAAACTACAACACGTGTACAATCAAGTTGATATGGACTAACAACCAAGGTTAATGCTATTATGTTTAACTGAATGATATAAAATTTAAATTTCTCCTTAATCAAAATAGTCGTAAATCTCGTTATATGATTGATATCAAATTTGGCAAATAACATGGTTTTCGTGTTTGCCGCTGAGTCGCCGTTCCTGTTCCATGAAGCAACTAGATTTAATTATGCGTATATTGATATCAGTATACTATCGACACCTGTTGGTGGATTTTTCAATGGAAGATAAATACTGAAACAACAATAGAAATAAAGGAAGCACTATATGCGAGAAAACCAGCGTAAAAGTTCTGCTAAATCCATGAGGTTGTTCGACATTGTAATCTTGCATAAACTAATTATCAATTTGAGAATATAAAATTCAGATATAAGGCCTCAGGTTAAAAGCACAGAAAAAATGTTATAATTGTATAATGAGCTTTTATAATAAATAGAAAAGTAAGATAGTTGGGTGTGGTTAAAATAAATAAATAGAAATAATATTATACAATATATTTTAAAAATATTATATAAACAACCTAAGTCGAAAATATGATTTCCTCTTTGATTTTCACTTGTCCTGGAATAGTTAGTTTTTCTTTTATTTCACACGCATTATGTTTGTCATTGTTTTCATTTTTTTTTTTTTTGGGAGTTTAAAAGACACATAATGCCCTGAATAAAATAAAAATAAAAAAGACACGGCATGGGGGTAACGTGAAGTAGGGTTATTGTTCCTTTGTTTTGGTGGGATGATAATATGATCAAATATATCATAAAGCAACAAAATATGCCCACTCACCAATTTTTTTTTTTTTAATCTCGCAGCTCTTAAAATTCTCTTAAAAAAAAATCTAACTTTTCAAAGGAGAAAACAATACATGTGATATTTTAAAACCTTTTATCAGTTCCAACCATAAATAAAAGCATCATATTTTGTTTGGGGTTAAAGTTAAATGATTCAATGTATGAGATTGTAACAGTGATTGAGATTTGTGATTTTTTTAATTAAAAAATAAATTTTATATCATCCAGTTAAAAATAACAGCGTTAATCTTGACGGTTAGTGAGTATTAGTTTCACTGTGGATATGTTATGATTTAACTGGTTGGGAACATAACTAGACTAAGATATAATTTGTCCTTATGGGTGGCGACAACTTTCATACCAAGAACGGCCAAACGATTAATAGAATGGACCATCCACTTACCTGATGAAGGATCAAGGCAGGTTTTAACCTTGTCATTTTTGTAGAAAATAAATATATATAGTTATAAATATATCCACGTATTTTAACTTTTATGTAGTAATATTCAAATTAATTATTAATTATTCATTTAATCACAGCAGCACGTGGTTATCATATTTTGTATGGCTTCTTGTAAGTTTACTACACGTATAAGGTCTGTACCGAAAAACAGGTATAAGGTAAATGTTTGTTTGATTCCTTGTGCGACTCCACTTCCTTATAAAATATACGGTAAAATATGTTTTTAATATTTTATTTTATCTTATTAAGAATTTTGTTTTTATTTCTTATTTTCAATTTTTCATAAATTCTTGTATTTTATAAAGTACAAAATTATTCTGAAATTTATTAAATAAGAAATAAGAAAATTTTCATAAATTTTTTATAATTTTTAATAAATTTTAACTAATAAATTAATAATATATTTCAAAATTAATAATAAAAGTTTATTCCATAAGTTTAGATTGGCTTATTCATAATAAGTTATTTAACAAATGTTATTATATAAATTTAAGAAAAAATTATAATAAATAAATATAATTAAATGTATAAAATTTTAAATTTTAAATGATTAACTTGATAAAGTTATTTTTTAAGTATCAATATTTTTAAAAAATTATTAAAGTTTAATTTAAAGATATAGATAGATAACAATAACAAATATATAAATAAAAATAATTAATGATAGTTTAAAATGATTAAATTTTTTTTTTTAATTAATTACAAGATTTATGTGTGAGATGTACATTTAATAAAAGAGAAAGAAAAAATATTAAGATAAGAATATAAGTATAAGTATATAAATAAAAAAATAATAGTTTGAAATGATTAATTATTTTTTTTAACCAAGTAACAAGATTTAATAAAAGAAAAAGAAAAATATTAAAAATACGAATGAGAGTGAGAAGAATAATCTATAAATTGTGTATTCTAGATTGAAACACTATTAGATACATATCTTAATTTCAATTTAAGTCCATGAATTTTTAATTTTAAGTCTTAATAAAAGATATGTTTAATCTTATTTATTTATTTATTTTTAAAAATGTACTTAATCAGTTTATTCAATTTCATCATTTTTGTTTGAAAAAAACCAAAAGAAAAACTCGCTGGTGCATTTCATGAAAAAAAAAAGAAGGAAAGAAGAAAAGCAGCACCAGGATGAGGATCGCGTGAACACTTGTCTTCAGATCCGCATAAGCAAATCAAAACAAGCATCTTGTTCCTTATCTCTGTCGCTGCATTTCCCTTCCTTTCTCTAAAACCCTAAATCTATCCATGGAAGGGAAATTTCAAATCCTAACGAGTTATTAATCAATCGCAGTAATAATCTATCGATCAGGCATGGAGTCAGAACTGAAAGACCTGAATTCGAAGCCTGTGAACGGCAACAGCGTTCGCGACGATCGTCCTTTGCTGAAGTCGGAGTCTCTGGTCTCCGCCGACAGCGTCGCCGAGATGGAAAAGAAGTTCGCCGCCTACGTCCGCCGCGACGTGTACGGAACCATGGGACGTGGCGAGTTGCCGACCAAAGAGAAACTCTTGCTCGGTTTCGCGTTGGTCACTCTTCTTCCCATTAGAGTGGTTCTTGCGGTCACCATATTGCTATTCTATTACTTAATTTGTAGGATTTGTACTCTGTTCTCTGTGCCGACTGGCGAAGAGGAACAAGAAGATTATGCTCACATGAGTGGGTGGAGGAGAACCGTTATTGTTTCCTGTGGACGCGCTCTCTCCAGAGTCATGCTCTTCATTTTCGGCTTTTATTGGATCCCCGAATCCGTCAATGATCATTCCAACTCTACCTCTCAGGTCACTTAAATTGCTTTGTCTTATTCGCTTTCTCACTTTCGAGTTATTCACTTTCTTTTGGGATTCAATGCACAGCCATAACCTAAACTTTAGCTTGTCAGTAAGTGTTAACTAAAAAAAGTAAAAGCATTTAGTATTTTTTTTTCTTATAAGAAGGATAAATATAAGACAAAACTTGGATGCTTTTGATGTTCTTTTCCGATTAGAATCAGAATTGGAGTATCCCCTCAATAATTCGAGTAATAAATGTTTACTTTAAAGCTCAATCTAGGCTTCAAGGTGAAACTTTAATTCTGATTGGAGAACAATACTAAAGCACTTCAAAGAATTGCACTATGCTTTGTCCTGAATATAATTATTCTTATACTAGGTCTATCTATGGTATGTTTCTGGCTGTTTGCTGCTTTCTAAACGGCAATATTATTACTTGCAGTTGATGAGAAAATATGTTGGTTTTGAAAGGGCAAATCTGTTATTTCTACTTTGATTGTTTTCAGAGAGTTATTGCCTGATATTTTCTTCCTTTTTGTTTTCCAGAGAAAAAAGTACCACATGTCGTTCAGTTTAGGACAGCAGCTTTTATAACTAGAAAATGTCATTTACTGATGAATTGTATTTCTCATTTCAGTTAGAAGTTATCTGAATTCTGTCCCATTGCAACTGAAACTATGATTTTGTTCTCCTTTATTTCCTTTTTTAATGCATTCTGTACATGGTTAGCTAGTATGTTTTCGGAGAAGTGGTGCCACCCTTTACATTTTCATTATCGAAAGGACTGTTGAGATGTATTTTAGCAATTCTTAGATAACAAGTTTCCAGGCATCTTATTTCACTATATTTTGCAATCAAAATGTTATGTATTGGTATTTGATTTTAGTTCTTCCTCTTTTCTTTTGTCTACTTCAATTTGAGAAGGAAGACAAGAGTCAGCCTGAAGAGTTGGGGAGACCTGGTGTAATAATATCTAATCATGTGTCATACTTGGATATTTTGTATCACATGTCATCCTCATTCCCAAGTTTTGTTGCTAAGGTTTGTGATGTGACAAATTTTTTGCTCTATGACTATGAATGTATCTTGTACATATGTTTGTTACTGACATTTTTCTTTTTGAACATTTTATGCAAATCTTGGATTTCATTGATGAAGAGATCAGTGGCTAGACTTCCTCTCGTTGGTCTCATCAGGTCCGTCGGCTTAAATTAGATGGCTATGGATTATTGTAAACGTAATATTGGTTGCTTCATTTGAGTTCTTTAGATCTTGAGGTGTTCTGCTCTTTATTCTTTTCTCAAATCTCCATTTAAAATTGATCTTTCATACATGATTAGTGAGCAACATATAGTGCAGAAAACGTGAATGCTACATTTTATATGATTCAGTATGCCTTATCTTTTCATTATAAGGAAGTATTCAGAATTGCTTATATATTTTGGTGTGTTTGTTGTGACAGCAAGTGCCTTGGCTGTGTCTATGTTCAGCGGGAATCAAAGTCATCAGATTTCAAGGGTGTTTCAGGTGCATATATATCTGTGTAGGAGCACTTTATAATAATCATGAAAGTGTGCAATTCAAATAAAGTAGAAGAATGTAAAGTCCCTTGTTTCATTGTTTGTCCTGTGCTTTGTGTTTCTTTTCTTCATATTTTTAATGACATTGCATTCGGTCTTTTGCATCTTGAATTTTTAAGTTTTTTTTGCAATAGGTGTACCTCCTGATTGTTTAGTTGTTAGGCATAAATTAGATGATCTGATATAAAACTATATATACCATTTGTAAAAAGAGAGTGCTCAATCATCGTCGGTAGTTCAGTAAGTTGACTTACTGAAGAAGTTTTCATTCAGTCTGTTTGATGACATCACATGTTTGATAAACATTCCAAATTCTTTGCATTAACAACGAACCAACAGCAATTAATCTTCATTTTTCTTAATCTGAATTAATTTCATTTGTAGTATTTGACTTTCCCTTTTGGCTTCTAAATATACTCATGCAATTTGTCGCACTCTATTGGTGCCCCAGCAGTTGTCCCATAATGCATATTTATGCATAATAGTTAGTCAAACTAGGATTTTAATGCCCTGTTTAATATAAATTATTTGCTGAGTGTTACAACTGGTGGTTAGATTTAATCTTATCCAATCTTTGCTCTGGGACATACTCATTGATAAAATTTCTAGTGAAGCTAACATGTGAACTTTCTTCCTGCAGCTGTTGTCACTGAAAGAATTCGAGAAGCTTATCAGAATGAGTCTGCTCCATTAATGATGTTATTTCCAGGTTATCATCCTCTTTATTTTTTTGAGAATGGAGGAATCAAATTTATTCTTCTAACAAAATTGGGGTTGTGTTCTCAAATTGGATCCACAAACACACACACATTATATGCCTTAGGTAGGGTTTGGTATCCTGTTGTCTCCAATATATAAAACCACTAATTTAATCTTAAGAAGTTATAGTTAGTTGGTAGTTTTTTGAATTAAAAAAAAAAAAAAAACCCGTCCCTGCCTCTGTTCTCTGTTATGTTAAGAGAAATGTATTGAATTTGTATGTACTAGCATAAAAAATTGACCAATGTAGATTTTTCTACTTTTATTTGCAACTTTTATTTATTGTAAAATTAATTTGATAATTAAAGCTGCTGCGCATTTCTTTACCTTTGTCCTATTTATTTAATGAATGCTGCATCTGTGTTCACATCCACAGACAGAAGTTTATGTTTTTGATTCACTGTCTTCTCTTTAAAATATCTTTTCAACCTAAAGGTTCATTAGTTATGTTCATTTCTTAGTAATCTCAGCTCTCGAATTTCTTTATCTTCAAACATCACTTTATAGCTTTAAGTTCTTCATGTTTATTAATGTATTCTGCTGCTAGCATGTTTATTAATGTATTCTGCTGCTAGCATGTTTATTAATGTATTCTGCTGCTAGCATTGGTCATATTATATTCAATAAAGTTTCATTGTTTTCAGTTTTTACTTTTGTATCTATCATTTAGTTATCAAGTGATTTGGAGTATTTAAGTTGTTCTTGTATATCAATGTTCTTATAATGACTTGATTTAATGATATTGGGAATTCTACAACAGAAGGTACAACCACAAATGGAGAGTTCCTCCTTCCATTTAAGACTGGTGGTTTTTTGGCAAAGGCACCAGTACTTCCTGTGATTTTAAGATATCATTACCAGAGATTTAGCCCTGCCTGGGATTCCATATCTGGGGTGAGTACCTAAATAGTATTTGAGTTTCATGTTTTTTGCTGAATTCTGATTATAAAAGCTAATCTTGTACCCAATATCAAAGCTGCTCTGTTCTGGTAACTGTTATATTTTGAACCTTGAGTTGTACCTTAGGTGTGAATCATTACTTGTTTCTTAAATGTTGTTCTGAATTGAAGTTTGATTCCATGTCTGAAATTGTGAGAAAGCTAGTAGAACTCTTTATACTCACTTGGCTTCATACTTGCCAGTTGGTAGTGCAATTTCTTTTTTGATCTTTTGGGTGAGTGGCTTTGCTTTCCACCTGTTTAAAGTGCAAAAGTTGTAGCTTGTTTTAGAATGGAGACCAGCTTTTGTGCTTCAAATGATGCTATGCTAACCATGTAGGAGAAACAATTTGTTTCTGCTATTAATATTTTTCTTTTCTTTTAATGTTATCTGCTCATTTTCAATAATGAGCTAATGAAATTTATTTCTTTGAACTTTTTTGGTAATTTAAATTGTAGAAATTGTCATCTTCCTTAGCAACATTTGTTTTTATTCTTTATTTAAGTATACATTTATTTTGGCAGGTGCGCCATGTGATATTTCTCCTCTGTCAGTTTGTGAATTATATGGAAGTGATCCGATTACCTGTTTACCATCCCTCACAACAGGAGATGGATGATCCCAAACTATATGCTAATAATGTTAGAAGGTTGATGGCTACTGAGGTATTTATACCGTTTTCTCGATGAGAAAAATTCAATGTTTCTCTACTGTAGGATTAATTAAATAGTTAAGACTTCACAGTTACACCACTTAACAATTCTTTAAATTGTTTTTTGGGTCAACCTGTGTTGAAAAATTTGTTGAGTCTTTCTGCATTCAAAATTTTGAGAAAAAGGTACTACATGATTTAATTGTCGGTATTTTCTTTTGTTTGAAAAGTATGTTGTGAATTAATTCTGCCACGATTTATTGGAGTTAAAAATGTATTGGATTTTTCTTATTTTAAATTTGTTTAGCCTGATATGCATGTGTTAAACTATCAATTCAACTGTAGATTTTTAAGAGTACTTTTTGGAGGAAATGCTAAAATATTAGGACTTGGTGTTTTAGGAGTCTTGTGATGTTAGTTTTGCGTGTCTTGTCGGTGGAACTTGTACTAAGTTGTCCCATACACTGGTACTTGACTTATATTGGTAGTATAACTAGATGTTAGATGTTTGTATTCAATAGACAATAGACAATATACAATTTCTGAGACACTTTGTTTCACCGGAAAGTTATTCAGCAGTGTAGACACAAGTGTGAATCAAAACTGTCTTGCACTATTAATTCTTTAGGATGACCTTCATGTTAATTTTGGTGAATGTCATAAGCTTCACTTAATTTTGATTGCATACTTCTATAGCATATTAGCATCTGCCTCCATGTTATACCATTTGTAGCAAAGGGCATGACATTTATCTTATTCTGTAACTGCTGTTGATGCTAGCTTATTTTGTCTATTGTATGTTCTGCTTTCAGGGTAATTTGATACTTTCTGATATTGGGCTAGCTGAAAAACGAATATATCATGCTGCTCTCAATGGTAATAATTGCCTGCCTAGTGTTTTGCATCAGAAAGACGAATGATAATTTCATGGCCCCCGTCTCAAATGAAATGTAGTTCCAGTCGAGTTTTAGTTTCAAACTTTAGTATCTGCTTATGAATGGACAGATTGCGTGAGGGGTATTTATAGTTAAATAGTATACATTCACCTAAACATCTGAATGGTACTTGTGTAATTTTCTTGTAAATAACGTGACCGATAATATTTTAATTGCTGGTGAACTCAATTGAGGCACACAATTCAAGATCTATTAGTGTTATTGTTCGTTCCACGTTTTGATTGTGATAAATGACCCGACTCATTTGAGAAAGGCCATGTAACCTTAGATCTGAATCTTCTCTTTCGTTTTCCTGCAGGTTTGTTTTCCCAATGCTAATTCTTCGGATTCGTGGTCTGTATATTCATTGTATGGTTCCATTATTTATCAGGAAAGAAAAGGAAATTAATATAGAAAATTCTCCGTGCAGAACAAGTTTTCATATTTGAAAATGTATTTATCTGATAACTGCCTCTAGAGCATTAACGGATTTCTGAGCAGAAGCTCAATGTATCTATATTTTAGGATCCTCTTCAATATAGGGTGTTCGAAAATGTAATTTCCGATTCTTGTTATTATTCAATGTTGTTGCATTAGGTAGAACGAGTCGGGCGGCAGTTTTTGGGGGGTTCTGATGAGATGAGGATCAAAGCTGCTAACGAACAGTTACACTCCTTAACACCATTTAACAACGGACACTCACATCCAGACTGTAATTTTGTAACAGCCATGAATTTAATCTGGACAAAGCTGCGATTTTGTATTTGAGCAAACTGCAGTTGTTTATGTTGATTTTTTTTAAGTTAAACAACTTGTAAATATTATTTGAGTAAATAAGTTTATACAGAACTTTTATAGAAATTACTTATATAAGTAACAATAATCAAGGTCACTTAACTAATAATAAATAATTCAGTTAGAATGAAAGTTTGTATAATTGAAGAAATAAAATAAGATATATTAAAGGTAGACTTAATTGTAAGTTTTATTCTTAATATTTGTTTGATAATTTTTGTTAGAAACTTGTAAATTTTATTATATTGAATATGATGCATTTTTAATGGACTTATAATTTTTTTTATTATAAAGTTTACTTATATGACAGTGAAGTGTGACCATTTTTTTTGAGTTAAAAGCTTAACTCTTAAAACTTTTATGAAAATGATACTTGACACAAGACTTTATTAAATGTGTCATTTTAACAATATGCTCAATAGTATCAAAATTATATACGTAAATTATGCATGTTTGTTATAATAATTATTTGGTTTAAAACTTGTTTACCACAATGAGTTGGGATTGAGGTCTTAATCAATTCATCAGCAATGCCTCTAGCATGCAAGAAGTTACAAATAATAATAGATATAATTTTTTTCATAGATTCATTTAAATAAAAAACAACATTCTCTTCACCCATTTTGAGGGCAAGTTTCCCTTACCTAACCTCTATATGACAATATCAACAATATTTAAAAATGAACGTCCCAATATGATATAAATGTCCTTGTTTTCATTCATGTTTAGCACCACAAAGTCAGTTGAAAAGATAAACTTATCCATCTTAATTAGCACATCCTCAACTATGTCCCTAGGATGGACAAGAGACCTTTTGACAAGTTATGAAGTGACATTTGTGGGTTATGGTTCTCCCAAACCAATTTTCTTAAAAATATAGTAAGACATCAAATTAATGATTACCTCCAAATTACACAAATATTTCTCAAAGAAAAATTTTCAATTGTGCAAGGCAAAGTAAAAACTATCAGCATCTTGAAACTTTGGGGTTAGCTTCTTTAGAATATTAACAAAACACTCCTCATTTAGGTGAATTGTCTTAAATTTTGCCAATTTTTTTTTATCAAAAATGATTTTGTAAAAATTTGGCATATTTAGACATTTGAGCAATTGCTCAAGCAAATGGTATATTGATGTGTAATTTCCTAAACATTTCCAAAAAATTTTAAAAATACCCATCTTGTTCATTCCTTACTCTATAAGGGAAATGAATATTTACGTAAGGAGGTGTTAATACCTTCTTTTCTTCTCCGCCTTGATTATTTCTTTTTTTTTTAGATCTCCTCAATGAGAGTTCTTTTTTTATTATTTTTTTTATAGTGATTGGGTTGCTTTCTCCTTCTTAAACTCAGAGTGGAGCTTCCCACTTCTAATGCTCACCACCTTCACATCCTTCTTGGGATCAAGCTCAGTTTAAGAAGACAATGTGCCTTGAGTCCTCTAAGACATAAGAGTGACAACGTTTGATATTATTGTCTCCAAGGACTTAATCCTCTCATCATTCTTAGTCATGTGCTCCATCATCATTTCCTATATGGTTGACCTCCTCTCCTCTAATTCTGTAGGCTTTTATAGGTATTGTGGTTCTAATTTTGCAAGTGGGGAGGCATGTACACATTCTAATTCTGGATTTGACCTTGTCTTTGATTCCTCTAATCCTTCCAAGCAAAATTTGGGCGATCTCTACATCCCTGGTTGTACGTGTTGGAGTAAGGATCATAACCAATACTCTTGCCACCAACATAATTCACTTCCTCCAAGGCCTGAGCAAATGGACACTCTACAACTATGTGTCTTGCATCCCCACACTGATTGCAAACTAGTGGTAGAGGAGCAAGTGTCATCATTTGGATCTAAGTCTTCATTAAGGTCTCCATCTATTTAGTCCAAACATTTAGTTTTTGGTTAATAGATGAGTTAGACGAACTGGCTTCCACCTGGTGAACTCTAGTAGGCTTCTTGGAAATTCTCCTATCTCTAGAATTGTTGTATGCATTTGAAGTCATGGCCTCAATAATTATGTGGCTACATCAATTGATTTCAACATTAGATTTTCCCCTATAGCAACATCTATATATGACTTGTGGTGTGGCAACCCTTTATAGTAAAGGTGAATGAGCTTCTCCGGTTGGTAGCCATGATGCAGGCAACTCCTCTAAAGGCTTCTAAACCACTCCCATGCTTTGGATAGGGACTCTTTCTCATATTGAAAAAAATTGGCAATGTCTCTAATCAACTTGTTAGATTTTGCCATTAGGAATTTTTTTTTTTAGAAATTCCAATGAACATTGTTTCCAGGTAGTAATGCTCCGAGATGGCAAGTTAGTGAGCCAATTTTCAGCCTTCCTCGCTAGTGATAATGAAAAGGCAACTAATCTCACATAGTCTAGGTTGTAGGAGGGCTCTTCATTGTATTTGTAAGCCTCACGAACTTCTTCGTATGTAGAATATGATCCTCACACGATAAGCCATGGAACTGCATCCTCTCAATCATTTTGATTAGCTTATACCTTAGCTCACAATTTTGATTCTCCAAGTTAAGAAACAAAGTGATGGATGTGACTTCCACCATAGAGTGAGATAGTTTTGTAATGTTCTCTCTTTGGTAGGCTAATTGCACCACTTCCATTGCCTCTATTTCCTCCACTATTTCCACCATTTCCTCAACCTTCAATTATCCTTCTACTTGTGTTTGCTCTGTTCCTACAATAAGCTCTTTTGACCTCAAGATTATGCTAAAAAATGACAACCTTTTGAGGTTGAGTTAGCATAAACTATCAAATACAAAAGAGAGATTAAAATGCACAGACAAAAAAAATCCAAATTAAAAGAAAACAACATTAGAACAAAAATAAAAAAGTAAGAGAAAAAAATAATAGAAAAAAATTATTTAATTAACACAAATTAAAATTATTTGGAAACTCTGCAACTAGTTCCAAGCAATGACACTAGAAACTTGGTGTATAAAAATATATTTGCAAAGGACAAGTGTACCCTACACAATAGTTACAATGGACCTAAGTCCATGTATTGTATCCAAAGGACTAGTTGTGTTTCTGAAATAATCTATTTTGTAATAAATTAAACCATTTTGATTTTATTAAGAGTTGTTGAAATAGTGTTTAATTAACTATTTGAAAAATAAAACTCATTAGATGGGAAAGCCTAAGTTATAACTAATGATCAGAATCATGCAATTGAATTTCCCTAATTTTTATTCAATTGATTTCTTATTATTCTTCAATTATTAGCTTATCACTAAACTAGTTAATAGGTTCTAATCAAACTCTATCAATTGTCTTTCTTTTAATTCTAATTTTGTTTGGTCAATTGGAATTTTAATGAAGAGAAAACATGAACACAAAAAAAACAATTAATCAATGCTAGAAATCTCTAAAGTACGATTGGTCAATTGCTATTTTACAATATTTAATTGTTCTACAATTTTATTATTTATATGAAGTTGACAACAAACATATAAACAACTAAGATGCAGAGTGATCAATTATAACAAATGATTAAACACAATAGAACAAAATGATTGATTGAAAAATAATAATTTTAATTAAATAAAAAAGAGGTTTATATGCAATTTACATCGCAATCATAAAAAATAGAGGTTTAACTAGTCATAGACATAGACAAGCACAAATAAAACCTCAAATACATGAGAAAGGAAAAAATAATTACACTTAGAGACTCTCGTAATCTTTCTCACATCTAAAACGCCCTCCAAGAGAGATCCTCAATCCCTGTTTATATAGTTAGCAGGGATCCTCTTATCTTTCCTTAATTGAGAATATCAATTAGCTTAGAGACACCACAAGTGTACAAAATTACTGCACACTTACAAAATTACCGCACAACATACAAAATTACCTGCACACTTACAAAATTACCGCACAACATACAAAACTACCTGCACACTTACAAAATTATTGTGGCTGGTGGTCTTTTCATTAACTCTGAGAGTGCATGATTTTCAACTCTTTTCCACATGAAGCCGAGCTATTTTTCATAAACTAATCTAAACCGCGAGTTTTTCAAATAAAATGTATGAAAATATAAGATTATGACATGAAATCTTTTAAAAAAATATGGTCAAAACGCGATTTATCAATCTACAAATAAAATCAGTATAAATTTTAAAAAATGAACAATGAACAAAAAAAAATATCAATTCATTGCATTCAAATAACTTTCTTTCTTTTATAATGTATAGATAAAATTAAAAACTATTATTATGTAAATTATTAATGAAGATATATCTTGAAAGAAATTTAACAAGATATTTTAATTTCTTGGTAAACAAATCATTTTAAGAAACTGTATTATATCTTGAAAGAAATTTAACAATACATTTTATTCCATCCAATTTCAATTTCTACAGAAATTGACAAAGATCAATCAAACCCAAAAATTAGTATTTTTCATACACTTCGAACTTAGATTTTTTTCTTATATTTCTTTCTTTATACTATGATTTCCTCTTTAATATTTCTTCATCGTTGATAACTATACCACCAATTTACACCATCCTAGTCGGTTCTCCAAATGCATACATATTCTACACCATGGACGGAGGATACAACACAGGTAAGGCTGATCACGTAATAGACGTGTTCATTTAAGACTGGCTAAATTTGAAGAGAAGCCAAAAAGTATCAAATCAGCTGCTTGCAGCAGAATTAGGAAAACTAAGGTTGAAAAGAGTTTTTTATGAAACATAAAAATAACATTTTTATGAATATTCTGTAGCTTTAGGTCAGTTACCTATATATATTTAGAGAGAGAGAAGTAAGAAAAAAATAGACTATCATGTTGAGGAAAAAAATACTGGTGTATACCAGACAAGAAATTTACATATTTGCAGACCCAATCACTTATATTACATTAAAATTACAATGAAATTAGCAACAACTATATGAAGTAACAGTTGATTGATAAGAAAAAGATATATCCCCTTATTGAAAGTCTATGGAGGGCAGCTTCCCACAATGTATCAACTAGAGCTTTTACTTAATAACAGTATTGACAAAATTAGAGTGCACCGAGCATATTGAATTGAGTCCATGCCTCCTGCATTGTAAAACTTGGGCATAGTAATTCATTCGACTTTTGTAAAACAAACAATGATACGGCAAATTAATAATTGCCTACATTTAAATAGCTTCCTAAGAATTGACTGCACTGCGCATATGATCAGTTAAATAATCATTACTTCATTAGCCCTTCAATGAATTTGTATAAAAAAAAAGTTAAGAGAAGGAATGCGTGAGACCAATTTTAATGAAGATTCTAGGCATAGATCCTGATTCCTGAAAGAGATAGAATGATTGAAATGCTAATCAGTTACCATAAATATGCTACCTGTAAAATATCAAAAACTTTTTCTGCAATATATTTTTGGTCTGAAGCAGCACCCTTTTGCTGCAACTTATCTGGATGCAGACAGAGTAAAGCTCTTTGATAAGCTCTTTTCACCGCGTTCCCTTCAATTACATCAACAAGAGGCACAGGCTTCCATCCACACTCTGGCCAAAGTACCTTCATGCATGATAAATATCGTTTTAATAAGAATTACTACTTAGCATGGAACCAGGATGATCGAACACCAACTAAAATTGATGTTTAATTTTTGTTTATTATGATTAAACACAGAATTGATGTTATCCCAGACCTGAGAAACTCCCAGATAGAATGAACTTTGTCCAAAATGCCCAATACACACATAATAACTGCCTCCTAACCCCAACGTACATCGTATACTAGGAATACATAACTGCTACAGAACTATCTTGGATAATTAGACGCATGATTGCTAAATAAGTAAATAATTATCCTACATAATTAAATACATAACTATTTCATAACCAGTCTGAATAATTGAAAACATAATCATCCTACATAATTGTTACATGAACAGATTTTTACATCCTATGTTCTCTCTTGATGGATTATTAGAATCAATAGCCCATCAATGGACTTTAAAAGCACTATCCTCTAACTATGGTTTCAAGTCATAATAAAATGCTTTCCCTTATTTGACAAACAAGAAGAAGAAATCAAATTTCAATCAAATGGGATAAGAATAGCAAGGAGTAAAGGACAATTTTATTTTTCTTACATATTGTAATGTCGATAGCAGGGATCGCATGTTTCCTTCCTTCCCTACAGACCATTGTCTTATCTTCTTGTCAATCATCTACATTGTATACAGAGATATATACTCAATATTGTTGCTCTTCTATAACCTTGAAACACACAAATCTAGGTAAGTAACAAATTACTTGGATTTCTTCATTTTCTTGGTTGTGTAAGACCTCGCCCTCATCTTGGGCTAATACTTGTATCTGCAAAACATAATAAAGGAGCTTATCAACATAAGGCACAAAAGGAAAAATAATAATAATACTTACGATAGGAACTTAATTAACTTGAAATGGAATACCATGAAACTCCCATGGAAGGACTCGTCTGCATCTCCAATAACAGTAAATGATATATCAGGAATTTCTGCCAACAAAATCAAGTTGTTCCATCACATAATCTAATTTTGAAGTATTCAGCCCAAATCATATCTACAGAGTTTAATAGTTGATCAAAGATAGGTGTAAGCGTAAAACTTTTTACACTATTAATAAATAATCAAGTGCCACGTTTGTATGACAACTAAAGTTTTTCACTTGCAATGAGATGCTTCTAATAGCTTTTTTAAAATAATAGGCACCATATTATTCATTGATTGTGTAAACTGTTTCCCTGGCAGTGTATCAAAACGAAATTCATCCACATCTTGGAAGTATACCATACAGGAAAGAAAACTTTCTTGAGGACTGATTGAACAGATAATTAAGAAAAATACATCAAGAAAATAATAGATGACCACATAAGAATTTTTAATAAAATCTCTGTAAGTTTGCCATATTCTTGTCACCATGCTACGAATAAAGAAGAGCATATTCATAATTCGACCACTTCCCAAGTAAGTCAGTTCTCAACTGAAGAAATATTGGGATTTGGATAACTAAGCAGTACCTGGTTCTGATATATCATCTTGATGAGACAAATTATTAGCAGCGATGTTGGTGGTCTCTGTGGCGGAGTTATCCTTCTTGGATTGTTCAGGACCACCTTCCACCTGGGAGAATTGAAAGAAATCTTAAACACCTTTGACTGTTGTGAAACTAGAATTGTACGTGAGATTTATCACTAAGGCATATTCACACTAAGCATGTGCTTTTCTAACAAAGTGAGTTTTCTCCTGTAGTCATCTTCGTAAGCTGTGACAACACTTACTTCATTCTTTGTCCTTAAAACATCCATCTGCTTGTATGTAGAACCCTGAAGTCGAGATTTGGAGTCACGTTTGGGTTTTGTTACAGCTTCTTGGTTGAAAATTCGAGCAAATTCTTTGACCTTTCCTTTAACTAGGCCTTTACCCATCTTCTCGCCTAAGCTTACTGAACTCTGGGAAGTGGCTTTGCTATGTCCTACATCTCTCAAGGAAACTGTTTTTTCTTGTATCATTGGATTCACGGTAACATCAAAAACAGCAGACAACTTTTTTGTGCTTTTCATCATGTTTTCTTCTCTCTCCCTTGTAATAATCTCATCATTATCTGACAAATGAAATGAAGAACAGTATCACAGGCTGGTAAGGTAGTAAAGTGTTTGTGTAAGCATACATACATATTTGATATACATAATCTAGAGAGAATAAAATGTGGAAGATGGCTTCACCTTGTTTCTTATCACTTTCTTTGAACAGAAACTGCAATGGTTTGGGCTCAAGCTTCCGAGTTTCCTTTGCTGCCTCAGTTTTTCCAGTGAAGTCTATCTCACTTGTAGAATGAGTATTTGATTCTCCTACTCTAGCATCACGCAATATAGAACTAGCAGGAACATCTTTACTAACATTTTGAGGGCTGCTTGATGTATCTGAATGAGCTTTTGCAGAAACTAATGGTTTTACAATCTGGTTTGAATCTGCTCCATTTTCAGTGACTGTGGAAGTAGTTGACACATCTTGTTTTCTATGATTCATCAAAGAGAAACCATTGTATGCTATAGGATTTTGTGTGACAGTCCCACCGACCATCCATTCCTTAGCACTCGAGCATCTCTCAAGTTTAGTCTTATCTTTATTCCTTGAGTTTCTCTCTGTCCTAAGAGGCATCACCATTGGCACCCCTTTACTTGCCCATTTGTATATTGAGAAATGGAACTGGCCATTATTAGCACTAGGCGAAACTTCACTAATAGATATGTCTTGTTTCATAATGCTTCCTTTGTCTGCTTTATCAGATGTGCTCGAGTTTGAAAACTCCTGTGATAGAAGACTTTGTCGGTAAGGTTTTAATCCATTTGAAGCAACAATACCATCGTTGATGTTGTTGAGGGGGTTCCTACTCCTAGTGGGGGAACCAAATGTTGGAAGGTCCACTCCATTTGTCAACTTGGCAGGAAGGCTGGTCAATTGAAAGTGGTAGGGGTAAGCATCAGCGACAAATTGAAGATAAATAAGAACAAATCATTAAAGAATTGCTTTGAAATTCGGAGCAACTAAATCATGAATTTCCCATCTTACTGGGAAGTTAGAAGAGAGTAAAAGATAAGAAGTTATTATTAATAAGGAAAACGAACCTTAATATAATGTGTGACTAAAAAGTCGATCATATAGTAAATAGTTTAATGTTTCAAACAAGTTCGAGATTGAAATAATTTGATTAGTTCATCAAACAAGTAGCAAGTTTATCATATTTCCGATGTAGGTTCTCAGTTCCTATGATGTTTATATCAGACCCAATTCGTGGATGTCCATATGTAGATGCGTATGTGAAGTGTCTAGATCTATATAATAGGTATGATATAATATAATATATCTAAACACGTGTGTGAGTTAATTTACAGAAAGTTCTGTCATCTGTGGGTTTGTTAGTTTCTCATGAAAAGCTTCTCTTTCTTACTTCTTTCTCATCTCTATTTATAGTATCATTTAATCCTTTTATTCTTTTGATTCGGATGATTCTTTTGAATGCTAAATTTAAATCTCTTCACATTCCAATGAGACCACTGATTATTTTTGATAATTTTCACTGCTAATCTATTCATCTCTTTTATCATTAAAGAGACTTATGGATATACTTGTTATATTTAGATTGACGAAAAGAAATGAGATAAAATAGAATGAATTAAAATAAAATAGAATATAATAAAATAAAATTTTCATTCTATTATTTAAATAATTAAATTTGTTACGATTCATGACGATGGAATCAAACAAATTTCATTCCATGTCATTCTTTTCAAATTGAGAGAAATAAAAAATAAAAATAAATAATGAAAACTAAATCATTTTACCAATTTAAACGTCATTTAATTTTTCTTCATCAATCCAAACGTATTCTTTGAATAATGTCATGGCTTTATATAGATTTGACTACTTCTAAGTAGTTTTTTTTATTAAATTCATATGTTAATTTGAGTATTTCATAATGAAGACTGCTATTTCCTACCAAACCTCCTTTGCATGGATTGCACGAAGTAGTGCGTGTCTACTTTTTAAACCAATAACATATAAACAGTAGTAATTGACGGACTACAAGGGAAAATAAATTTGAAAAAGCAATCAATCAGCCTCGTTCGTTTGTCTTCTATGAAAATATTTTTGTATCAATTCGCATTTTCGTTTCATAATATTATTGAGTCGGGTATATTTTGTATTGTTTTTCTATTTTGATATGTATTTAAACTTTTTTTATTTATATGAACAAAAATATGTGTTAGAGATTTATACCTCATGCATCCTACTCAAATGTATCAAAATTTTATATCATCTCATGCACCTTACTAATCAACTAAGCTATACTTATTTGTAATGATATGCGTTTAAGCTACACGCTCAATTGACTATTGATACTCCTAAAAAATTTCTACATTGAGTACAAACAATGAAAAACGAGTGTGGAGTAGTATTAAAGATAACATTTATGATGAATATGTTTTGAATATACATGCTTTAAATTATACACTTTTCGGGGTCTAAGAGGCTTACAAGAACACTCAACTATTTAAATATTATATCTTGTAGGATATATTCTTGATTTAATTATTTAATCATTTTAAATTATAATGTAATAGTTGATATTTTATTAAGAAAAGTATTTTGATTCTATATATATATATATATGGGGAATGAAATATTTACAAAAAATCGTATTTACTTCATATCTATATTATATAAATAAAATGTATAATATTTTTGTCAAGTAAACTCAATTCTTTGCCTGATGAATTATAATTGTGTCATTTTAAAGGAGCTAACGCATTATTTAAATATAAAATCTATCAAAAATTAATAATTTTTAATAAATTTCAATTAGTAATGAAAAATATTAAAAAAAGTGTCTCTTAATTTCTCAAGATCAATATTGATAATATTTATTACTTTCTTGATCTTATTTTAAAATAACAAAACATTTAAAACAGTATCATATATATTATTGGTGTTGTTATCCAATTGCAAATTAATGAAATAAAATTTTAAATCTAATTGAATAACAACACCAACACTATATGTGATATTGTATCTAAATTTTATCCTTTAGAATATTTTTTAAAGTTTATTATTTATTTCTTTTCATCACATTATCAATTATATTTTTTATCATTTTTCTTTTTCTTCTTTCTCAAAATTTATACACTTCAAAAAAATGTGAAAAATTATTTAAGATTGCATTATATAAAAGCAATAAACTCATATTTAAATGATTAAAAAGACATTTTAACTATTTGATAAAATATTATTAAAATAATATTAATCACATATAAATATTAATATTTATTTTTCATTAAATATATTAATTATATACATTAGTCTTTTTCCAAATTTTTAACAATACTTAAAAAATATTTAATTAAATAATAAAAAATTAAAAGCATATGTAATGAAAGTATTTTTAAAATGTAATACTTCTTAAATAATTGATATAATTGTTTATTTATTCAAATTTTGAACGTCTATTTAATAACAAATTTTAGTTTATATGTCAAAAAATGTATAAGTATATACAAGATAATATGCTGAATGAAAATCTTATACAATATATATGATGAGATAATTTATTAAAGTTTAAACATGTAATTGAGGTTGAATTGTTTTACTAGATGAAAATTGTTATTTAGAAAAATAAATAAAAATATTAAAATTTGAATATTAAAAGCTAATTAATCTATATCTTCATAAATATTAGATTCACTTAACTATCAATATTGAAAAACAATTATTCGTAAGATATTACTAAAAGGTACAAACATGTCGAATGGATTTCCAAATAAAACATGTTTACATTATTTAAATTGCACACTATGTGTGAATATTATATTATAAAAATTAATCAAGTAAAATTACTAAAAAAATAACTATTTTTTACTACAAACAAGTATGATTTTATATATCATCCATATTTAAATATGTAAAAGGATAACAAAATTTCTTAGATATTTAGATAAAACTAATTAATCTAATTTAAAATGTACTTATTTCTATCTTTTTGTATTTGGTACATAAGATAAAAGACATTAAAGATGTACTCTTAAATGATTTTAGTCACTAAAAATAGTATCATCTTTTTAAAATTATTAAATATTTTATTGTTAAAAAATTATAGTTTTATTACCTTAATATATACACTTGATGCATACGATAAAAATAAATAAATTGTTAACGTTGTTTATTCATGACAAAAGTAACAATCACTTAAATTTTATTTATTACATAAGTTTAAGGATCGTGTTAAATTATTTTATGTTAAGGCATGATGTAAACTAAGTATTTTAAAATAATCAATAATAATAAATATTTTATTAATTATGATATAATTATTAATACTCTTAAACTTTGCCTAACATTTTATATCTATTTAAAAAGATAAATCATTTTCTTATTATCAGTAGTTTTCTTATATTTCATTAGAACTTTTTATAATAATATTTTATTTATTAAATTTACAAAAAATACTATTTAACATATTTTATATTTTTATTAATTTAATTTTACTATACAATAATGGATGGATAATACATATTAAGATCCTAAATTTTATTAAAATTTTATTGATACAAATGAGGTTAACAAAAAATTTATATTTTTTTTAAGTGAATTATACAATATAAAAAGTAGTTATAAAGAAATTTATAATATGCACAGACAACTTTAAGATAATTTTTCACACATTTTGCTCAACTTATTAATAAAAAATTCTATAATATAATGATGAATTAGTCCAATTAATGTTTAAAAGTTAAATTTTTAATTAACATTCTCAAGTAAGTGATAAAGAGGAAGTATTTAATATTTTCAAAAGAACAACAAAAACTTGATAGGTAAAATCAGTATAACTTCTTTAGATTTCCATTAGATTATTCAAAATCATAATGATATATCAGTTAACGTAAGTTTTATTTGTACGGTAAATAATTGAGTATAGAAGACTTTAGATTAAGATGTTGATAGTGAAACATCAAACTAATTCATTAATCTTATGATACTCTAATCAGTAATTTCGTAGAAGTCTCATTTATTAAAAAAGTCTGACTAATTATTAAAAAAAAAAAAAAGTCTGACTAAGAAAGTTTATCCTAGCTAGAAGCATTAGCACCTCCCAACTCAGTATGTATAGAAGTAAAAACATAATAATCCCAACTCAGTATGCATAGAAGTAAAAACATAATAATCCCAACTCAGTATGCATAGAAGTAAAAGTCTACCTCTATTTAGTTCTACTGACTTTCTTATATCCATACCAGAAACTCAAGCCTACCTCTTATAGTTGAAGTTCCAATGAAAAAAAAAAAAATCATACTAAACTTTACTATAAACTTTCTTTTAAAATAAAACATGTAAACATAAATCACTTAAAATATTTTTTAAGTAAAACCAATTTTATAAAGTCTCATTTAAACACATGTTACATACGTGTTCGGCTAAATACCAAATTCAAGTCTTAAATGTTTTCAATAATATTTTAAAAAATTAGTAATAAGTTATAAAATTGGCAGAAGAGATACTAATTTTAATGTTTTATTTTACATTTATATTTTGGTTTTAAAAATTGAATGAAACTCAGCCAAATGCAAAGTACTTAGCTAAGCTGGGGAAGAATAAAACCTGAATGGTACAGGGAGAGAGCCAACAACAGGATCAGCTGCAGGCAGAAGAGGACTCGACACACGAGACAAGTTGATAGGCTCCCCAACGCGCTTCTTTGGCGTGGAACAAACACTCGCAGTCGCTGATTCATCCCCTCCGAATATGTCATCGAAGAAGTCACTGTTCTTGTTTGGGTGATGACGCCTCCGGTTTCCACTATCCTCCCCAAACACCGGTTTCTCACGCTCCGGCGGCCACCTACACCAACCTCTTTCCTCTTCGCTCCACTCTTCCACACTCTGCCGCGCTTCGTTCAACGACGACCGCCGCGGCGGCCCCCCAAACACGTCCGTGAAATCAACCTCCAAGTTGGAATTGCTCGACGAAGACCTCCGAATTACAGAATTCTTGTCATTGTCATAGTTATTATTATAATTATTATTATAGCCTAATAGAACACTCTCTCTTTGGGAAGAATAAAATCTCTCCATTCACAATTCACCGTTGAAACCTGGCGGGAAAGGTAACTGCAGAGGTTTGTGTTTGGGAGATGGAAGAAGAGGAAAGAAGAGGGCAGACAGTGTTGTGTAGGGCGTAGGGTGTAGGGTGTAGGGTGTAGGGTGTAGGGTGGAGGGAAATCTAATAGCAATTGTGAATCCACAAAATTATGAGTGAAAGTGGATTGGCTGCCAGAATTTCAAACGGATAAATCTAAAGTGGCGATGGCGATATCTTAGGCGCTGTACTCCATGTTTTTGGATTTGCCATAATTTTGTGTGATACTAATTAAATACGCTGTCTAATCTATATCATGACTATTGCTAGTGCCACTGCCAACCCACGCTAACGTCCTCTCCTTCCTCTCTACTTTTGTCTAACCTCAACTCAAACAAAAACATTACAACTAAAAATTCCCACCAGTTCAAAGTTTTTGATGGGACAATTATTTATGAATATTTAGCATTAAAATCTTAATTTGAAAGAGAAAACAATGTGCATGATAAATAATACTAACATATAAAGAAAAGTATCAGGTGTTATCTCCTCCAATTTTAGATAATATTTTTAATATATAAATACAAAAAAGGAAAGGAAAATAAGTATATATAATAAGAATTTAATTTAAATACATTAATAATGTAAAAAAATGTAAGATATATATGAATTATTTAAAAAATTATATTTCAAATAATTTTTAATGAATTAACAAAATAAAAATTTTTATACTTATAATACGTGAAAATTAAGCTTATATAACATGTAAATTATTTAACATTTAAATAAATTAAACAAGGCTGAAAGATGCTGGCAAGTTGTAAGTGGTCCCCTTCTTATTTGGATGTTTGTTCGGTTGCTTCTAGGTTCGGCGTTGAGCAGGAAAATGCGACAAGAAGCAATCAAAAAAAGGAAACGGCATCATAATTAACTAACGTTCCAGAGCCTTGACACTTGTTCCGGTACGATTTGGCGCATTTCTAAACATGTTTTCGCATGTCTCGCCTTAGAAACAAATTTCAAAACCACATCACTGGAAATTTTAAATTCAGAGGAGCTATCTCAAGTTCTGAACAGAAGGTAACTAATTATTTTTATCTTTTCGTAACAGTATCACATTTTTTTATTCATAATCACGATAGGTTGAAGGAGGCCAAAAAAGTACATTCATAGAGACACGGAATATATGTTACGCATCCTCAGAAGTCAGAGCTGGTGATGTATGAAACTACAATGGAAGTATGATTAAATTCAAGCTTGCCGCCACTGCCCCACAGTAATGGAATCAAGAATTTCATTTTGAGAAAGGTGTTTGTTTGCTGGTTTTAATGCGTCTAATTGCATGTTACGTCCGTTAGTGTGCCTATGCATGCAGCTGCTTAATTTTTGGGCTATATGCACAGCCCAGCCGAATATTCAACAAGATGAATGATTTTATTTTCCAATGTTATTACCGCAAAGAATGATTAATCTGTATACGACCGATAACAACCACCAAATGCATAATGACATGGACATCAATAGTTAAAAAATAAAATAAAATCCAAGGAAATAAAACAAGATGCACACTAGGCAGAACCTAATTAATAATAATCATGCTGCATACAAACAAGTGTAAGAGAAACGAATCATAACCATGCAACTATAATAGGCAGTATATAATTATATGATAAAAATTATTTTTTTCAAGAGACAGATTAAATATATTTTTAATTTCTTGAATTAGATACACTTTTAGTTTTGATTTTTTAATTAAAATTTTATTTTTTTAATCTTTTAAATTTGTAAAATGTTACTTTTACTTCCTTAATTTTATTTTAAAAGACTAAAAACAACACATTTTTATTTGTATTGGTTGTAGGAATGATTTATAGAGCAATTTTAATTTTTTTAGGCATGATATTAATTTTCTTTCCATTTTTATAATCTTGTTTATGTCTTATTTCTTTATATATATATATATATATATCTTTCTGTTTTCATTCTTTTAACTAAAAATTCAAGACAAATTCAAGGGTGGGAGAGCTTCAGAAGAAACAATTATCCTTTCTTAGATTTATTACTTTTAAATTTGAATGTTCAGATTTTATTTTTTCTTTTGTGTTTCTTTTGTTCTTTCTTTCCCAAATTGATTGCGGTGACACTACCGTTAGTGGGCGGAGAAGAACATCCCAAGATCAAGAAGCTAGAATGTTTACAGAAGAACAACAACACTGCAAGAACAATAACACCACCAGTTCCTAAGACCCAACCAAAATGTCTCAATAATAATAAAAAAATAAAAATAAAAAAAGATTGCGTTGCCATCGACGGCCACACTCTATCAAGCATCCCCTGAATCAATTTTCCCATTTTGTTTTTGTTTTATCATTTTTAAGTTCTCTTTGACGTGGGTTAATTTAAAAATATGCAGGGGCAATTTTGGAAAGAAATAAAAAAAGAAGAAGAAGAAATCTTATTCTTGAAATTTAAAAATAATAAATCTAAGGGTCAATAATTGTTTTCATGCTGGGAGATATGTCAAGTTCTTGCACCCTAAAATTCATCATAAACCCAATAATCCAACCTAAGTGTGATCTGGTTCGGTCAATTAGAGTTTATGTCTAAAATTGAAAAAACTTTAATCGATCTAAAATCATTATTTTTTATTGACTTTGTTTCATAAATCTTTCAAATTCAATCTAATATGATCCAATCCATGATCATCCTAATAAGTTGACTTATTTTGCTTCCAACTCAACATAATGTTGTTCGTGAAAGGTTGATTAGATTTTAAAAATGGGTTGAAAAATTGAACTCGTGATATATTTATGACAAATCAATATAACAACTTTCTTCGATAATAAAATTTAGAGAAATTATAAAATATAAAAAAAAACTTGTTATTTTTTTAAAAGTTAATAAAATGAAAGGTGATAGTATAAATGTGGGCATAGATAAAAAAAAATAGCAAATTTTCATACTTACTACCGAGAGCTTTATAAATTAGGATTTCATCTATTTTCTTCTATAATTTATGTTTATCTTGACGTAAAAGCAACCAAAATTTTTGTTGTGCAACACACTAATAACTAATAATCTAGCTCACCACAGTCTTCCAAGTAAGTGGGACAAGTGAGTTTACATATACAACTCAACTTGTTAAAAAATTTGAATAGCATTACTCAACTTGTTAAAAAATTTAAATAAATTGACTAGAATAATTAAACTTGTATCACTTTTAATAAAAAGATGGGGTACACTTAACTTTAAAGTGAGCGAGTAAAATTGCTTTTAAACCTTTACATTCACAAACAAGTGACTTCTATAATTATTGTTAGTTTTAAAGTATTATATAATGTAGTTTTTGCGACTCTTATAGATCGATGATAAAAAAAAGTTGTCAAAAGTTTTTAAAAAAAAAATGATTTTAAGAAAAGTGTGGAATAAAATATGTTTTAGATTTTTTTTAAATTATAAAAGCTTATATTAGATTCTTTAAATATTTTTGTATTATTTTAGTTTCTTTAATTTTGAGACGTATTTTTTGTTTTTTTAAATTTAAAATGTTTCATTTTTTTGTCCTAAACATATTTTATAGAATTATATAAAGAAAAATTTATTTTAAATAACACTTTAAATCAAAAATGATATATTTCAAAATTAAAGAGGTCAAAATAATATGAAAATTTTAAAAAACCTAATTTGAATATTTATAATTTTATAAGATTTAAAACATATTCTATTTAAAATCCTTTAAATTAAGTTTGAGTTTGATAAATAAGATTGAAAAATTAGGTAAAATTTTAAAGTTAACTTAAAAGTTAGTTAAAAACCTAAATTTATTTATTTATTTTATTTAATTATAAATAATCTTAAATATGAATTTAATTTATATAAATTTATATTTTTAAAAATTTTATTTTGGTCTTTATATTTTTTTAATTTTGATTCTGATAAAATGTTTGTTTATTTTTAGTTTTTATAAGTTTAAACTTTATAAATTTTAAGTATTTTTAAAAAAATTAATTTTAAATTTCTGTAACTTCAAGCTTTTAGGGATCAAAATTATAAAAACACAAATTTACAAGACTAAAAACAAAAAATAAAAATCTTACAAAAATCAAAATAAAAACATAAATAAAGACTAAATTTATATTTAAATTTCATAGATATTTAATAAATTATATATTGAAATAACTAATAAATATAAAATGACATAAATAAACATGTTTATATGATTTTTTATAAAAATTTAATTTAATTTTATAAATAATTTTTTAAGTAATTATAATATCAAATTGTGATTTATGATAGTTTTTTATTTAAAGACCAATTATTTTAATTATGTTTTTTAGTTCAATTATTATATTTTTATATTGTATATTCTAGTATATTAATCTCATGTTATATCTTAAAATATTTTTAATTAAATTTAAAATAAAACAAAAATAACACACACTTAAGTGTATATATATTTTCATTATGCTAATTAATACATAAAACACATTGTTGAACACCAAACACATTGATACGTAAAAATAATAAACATGATCATTAGATTGTTTTTGTTTCAAAAGATTTATAACTTTAAGAATTTGAATACTAGTAGTAAGATTTTTTATTAATCAACGCTATTAATATATTTCACTATAAATTTTAATAAATATTTCTTAATTAATACACTGAAAACAATCACTAGCAAGGTCCTTAAACAAAATTGCATTATTATTATTATTATTTTCTTTCGAACTTGTCTCATCTTCAAAATTGTCGGAGACAAGTTTGAAAGTTGCATTGCATTATTTAGCTTCGTACAAATGCAGAAGCAGGACCCCCCCCCCCCCCACCGCCAGGTCCAACAGACGCGCTGACTACCACCACCGCCATCCTATCCATTTCCAAGCATTTAATGATGCCAACTATGCAAATGCAAATTTGAATAAGAAATCAAACATATTCAGTTCAGACTTGTTTTCAATGTTTCTCTTTTTCTCCATATTAATTAAAAATTATTGTCAATTTATATTAAAAGTTACAAAGAAATGTGTAAATGACAACTTTTCAATTATTTAAACGCATTTTATTCTTTTAATTTGTTGTGTTAATAACACTTTTATAATTTTTTATAGTTAAATATATTTTAAATTAAATTTATGTTCTTTAAAATGTTAAATTTTAACCATTTAATTTAATTTAATAGTGTTTCACCCTACATATTCCTACATATTGATTTTGTAAAATTGAGAATTAGATTTATAATCTACAATTTTAATATGATATCAAAACACGTTTTAACAATTGTTATCAGACCTTTAAATTCATTTGTATTGAGTCATTATTTAACTATTTATAAATATTTATTTTTACAAATTTTATAGTTATTCTGACATATTTTTAATATGAAAAATGTGTTAGAGATTTCATTAATTAAAAACATGATTAAATTAGTATATGCGTTGATATTTTATAAGTCAATAATTTTATAAATATTAATTAGATTTATAATTTATAATTTTGATAATATTTAATATTAAAATTTCATTTTATATTTTTCTTTCACCAGTACATGCTTTTTCGTTTAATACAACTAAAACACAAATTTTATCCTATTGTTCGGAAGTTTCAATCAAATAATTTTTTTTAATTATACAAAAATATCTACATAGAAGAAAAAAAATACTAAAATATTTTCAATTAAAAAAACGTAAATGAAACAAGTAAATATGCCAAGTCTTATTATTAAGGAAAGTTCACTAGATTGACATGATTTGAGATTTTTTTTTTGAAGAAATTCACATTTTTTTAGTTTATAAATAATATCCACTTCTCATAAAATAACTCTTTAAAGATTTAGTATACTTTTTTCCTTTATATATAGCTTTGATGTCAAACTCTCCTATAAAATAACAATAAATACATAAAAATAAATAAATGAAATAAACATTAAAAAAAAAAGAACAAACACTTTATTAATTAAAAGAATTTAGTTTAATTAATTTAGTAGTATGTATTAATTATTGTAAATTTTGTATATTAAAAAATAACAAAGTATATGAAATTTGGATAGTGTATAACATAGTTTTGCCTATTCAATATACAACTACTTTTACCTTCTTAAAAATTGTGGCATGCAAAACTATAAAAAGAAGTTGTGTTATCTTTAATTAAAAGAATAATGTATGGTATCGTGCAAAAACGAGTTACTTGATTTTAAAAAAATTGTGTCACTTAATTAAACAAATAAAAATAAATGATTGTTTTAACATTAGAGGTTAATGTCATTTGAAATGAGTATACTCTTTAATTATTGTTGTTATTTAATTTCAATTTACAATGTCTTGTAATTCTTTTTTTTTTGTTTATTTTATTATATGTATCGATTGACTTGTTAACCTTTAATTTAAAATTTTTATTATATAAATATTAAAGACAAATAATTTAGGTTAATTTTTATTTTTTAACTAAACTTGTTAGATTATTGATTGACACTCAAAAATGTTTGTGGTGTATAAATATTTCTACTTAACTCAACATAAAGATTTAATAAGATAAATAAATTACATAAATATCTCCAAAGATTTTATGAAATTATATTAAGACTTTTTATTTTTTAATTATTATTATTATCATTTATAAGAGATGTTAGTATAATGTTTAAAGGAATGTTAATATAATATTTACACATATTAAAAAAGTATTCATGTAATATATAAGAGAGAGTTAATATAAAAATAAAAATAATAAAGAATATTTAAATAATTTTATAAAATTTTATAAGATATTTATGTAATTTATTTTGATAGGATTGTTTATTTTGAAATTATATCTAACTTTATAATTAGAGCATAGTATTGACCTAGTTTGTAATGTAGATTCGATTTGCGTTGGTACTGACTAAGTTTTCGTTGGAATAAATTCATCCTAAATAACACAGAACACGTGGACTTGTATTGAATCGGCAAAGCAAGATCATTTAATTCCTAGTTTTAGAAATTGTCAATATTTATTCAGTTTTGTCAGCGTGATTTTTAAATATATAGGTTAAGAAATTTAAAAAAAAAAATAGTTCATGCAATTATACATATTTAATATTTAAAAATTAAAATAATAATTATTTTATTATTTAAATAATTTAAATAAAAAAAAATTATTTCTATTTCTTAACATGTGCTTTAAAACATATTATAAAAAAATTATTTATTTTTAAAAAAATGATACTTTCTTCATTCTATTATAATTAGCATGTAAAAAAATATTTTAAAATAATTATCATTTTATTTAGATCGG